>VYXC01002875.1:1588787-1637874 GCA_013397175.1 Platysteira castanea
AGCCTCTCCGGCACAGCAGCGAGCGGCTCTCGGCTCGGCTGCCTCCGGTGACGCTGTCCTGTGCGAGGTGTTGCCGTGGGCAGGGGGCTACGGTGTGCCGCTTGCGCCCTGGGCAGCCCCAGCCCTGAAGGAAGCACTTCCCATCCAACAGAAGTAAGTGCGGCTGAAAGGCAAGATGTGCATTTTGGGGAGGACAGGGTGGTCATGCTCTCCAAGAGGCCTCGTTACCTGGTCTTCTCTCACGAGTATCGCTTGAGGACTCGGAAAGGATGGGTCACATCACCATCATTTTAACAGCTCTACTTTGGCTGCACGTTCCAGAAGAAGCAAGCAAGCGTGCCAACCCTCTCTTTATATGTTTCCTAGGATAACACATGAATGGCTGTAAATTCTGTAAAAGTTCAGTGGGTGAGTTTTGTCCCTTCAGCGGAATTCAGGGAAAACCTAACGCAGGGCATGATTCCTTGTGTCCTCTCTTTCAAACAAAGGATGGACGTTCCCAGAGACTCTGGCTATACGGAAAGGTATTGGCTATATTAGCGAGTTACGCGTGCCAGCAGTTTGTACTTTTATTTCTCTTGCTGCTGTGTTGATTTTTCCCGGAAAAAACACTGATTTTAAGTAGTATTTTGAAACAGGAAAAAAAAACCCAACTTTTTTCTTAGCCATGTGTTTCTCTCAATGGGTTTCTGTTGTTTTGCGACCCAAAATACAGACATTTCTTTCATATGTTGTTTTAGTCAGGTGTTGTAACATGTAGGTCACCATTCATGAAAGTGTATTTCTTTCTGGTTCTTCAGGTATAAAATAAGTGAAACTATGGTAGCCAAATGCTGAATTAAAGATATCTGTCACAACAGATGCACAGCTATTGAGCAGAAGAATTTTGTTGTGGATGGAATGTAGGTGCAGAAGACTGGCAAAGTTTTGGTATTGCATTATCCGGTAAACAGGAACCACTGAATAGAGGAATGATGCTGAAAACCTGCCAGGATAAAACACTTTCTGCATGACCCTGCAAGGCCTCCTTATGACCTGCTGTGAACTGCCTTCACCTGTTATCTCTGCTGTTCACCACTGTTGGGTCAACTGATTTAAATTACAAAAATGGCAGAAAAATTTGTTACTGAAATGGCTGAATAACACTTCTAACTTAGTGAGCTGAATCAGCTTGTGGAAAGTGTTTGACAAGTGGCAGAGCCAATACAATGGGTGGGGAGCAGAACTGATGAGAGAGTAAGGGCAGAAGAAAGGTGACGTTTGATTTTTGAAAGAGTAGGATGGGAATGCCTTTTCAGTGACAGTAAACAGATCAGCTCAGCTGCAGGTTGAGTTGATGTTCTAAGAGAAAGGAGGAAACACACAAAGAACTCCAACAAATTCTGGAATGCATTTCCTAAAAGAAACAACTTCTAAGAGTCCAAAGTTCCACCACCTACTTCAATCAAAAGGGATAACATTGCTTGTAATATAATATAAGAAATGGATTGCTATATATCCTGGTGTATGTGGTTTTTAGATTTTTGTGAAACTTTATCAAAAAATGGAAAGTCAGTGAAATTTAAACTTTTAGCTTTAAACACCTCACTTGCAGAGGCACTGAAAGTAACGAGAGTTTTAAACTACTTCATGTTACTTGTTATTTTAAATTTTGTTCCTTTTCGTATTGTTCATATGTGAACTATATTCAATTGAGATACGTAAATAATATAACCCTAGGGCTTTTTTGAAACTATAATGTAGATGAAAGAAGTAATATTTAAATATGTGAAGGTAGTAGAAAATAAAAGACTACAAGGAAGAATGATAATAAAAGCTTGTTGCTTTGTGCTGAATTAGGAACATACTGATGTTGAGAAGAGATGGTGCAATTTTCCTGCTTTTTTACTTTTGTAGAGGCTGATGTTGCTGTCTGGAAAAAAAACCCTGGTGATCATAAAGCTACCAAGGATTATTCACAGTGAAAGAGAGACCACCTCTTTTCTTTCTCCCCTCCTCCTTCCCCTGATATCCATTCATTCTGGAGTCTTTTTAAGGTGGCTTTCACTGTCTCATCCTCTTGTCGTGGAATATTTTGCAGTGTACCTATGAAGGGATGTGTATAGTTAAAATTCCCTGAGGATTCTCCTACCAGATTGTCACATATGAGGTTTTGATGATGGTTGCGTGGTGTGTTTTCTACCTTTAGCAGAAGGCATCCCTCCCGCCTCCTATTCTGCCCCCTCTGCATTTTATTTCTGTCTCGGGAGCTGCAGAGGAGAAAGTGAAAATGGAAATGCTTGGTCATCATACTCTCAGGTTAGGTTACAAAACAATCTGGATGGAAGCAAAAATGTTGAGAGAATCAAGCCTTCATCAACTGCAGTGTGCTGATAGAGTATCTCAATTAAATTATTCATAGAGTTAGCTGTACAGCATGATAGGAAGAGGAAATTTAGGAAAGCTGTAATGAAGCAACCGTAGAAAAGCAGAGGGGAAATCAGTAATACATTCTTTCCTTTCCTACCCTAAGAAATAAGTTTCTGTCTGGCAAAATGATCTTGTGAATATATAGGAACAACTATTCCACGTAGCATTTTCCAAAATGTAGCTGTGAACAGGAATGGATGTTAATGATGCCTGGCTAATATAAACGCCTCATTTTCTCCTACCTCACCCAACCTGTAGCTGTTTAGCCAAGGACATGAAATATAAGGTCTTCCCGACTATCAAACTGTACATTTTGAAGTTAAAGTTAACTTTTGATTTGATACTATGCTATACTCAGTGGCTGTTACTTAATGAAATTTAGGTGTGACTATACAATACAATACAAAGGTAATGAAGAAACTGGTCTGTCAACTGTGGTGAGAAATAACATTTTTTCAGCTGACGATTGTTAGAACAGTTTTAACTGGAAACAGCACTGCCAACACCTTAACTACACACATGCACAAGGGTAAACTGCAGCAGCATCTTGCTAGTGAAATAATGTAATTTCCTAATACAGGCAAGGTCTCCATCCCTCTGTAAGCTGCCCTGGGGTGATGCCTGGGAGGGTGTGAGCTGTGTCAGCTGTGCTGTGCTGACCAAGGAGGCACCAACAGGGAAAGACACCTCCTGTGCACAGCTGGTTGGTGACCCCAGGAGTGGAGTCTTGGTTTCTCTCACATTCTGTGCCTTTTCACTTTCTGATGTGTTTTCACTATGCTGTGCTTGTTCTTAACAGGGGGCTCCTTGTTGCCTGTCTCTCTTCAAATAAAAACTTTCGTCTGAGTTAGCAGTGTATGAAATTCAAAAAGTAATGGTCCAGCTTCCCTGTCTGCATCTATTGTCAGTGGCCAAATACTATAAAATTGGCTGCAGATTTAGAAGGCTTTTTTTCATAAGCCTATGGAAATGAATTGTTGTAGTTCAATTACATTTAAAAGATCCAGTTTGGGTTCTTAGAGAGACTTTTGCCTTTAAGGCAAAACTGGCTTCTTAGCAGTGTTGACCTTGTTGTTGAAATCAAAATTATAAAGGTCACTGTGCTCAATATGTACTTATAGTTTGCTGCGCAAAAAGCTTCCCTTTGAAAAGGCAGCAATGAAGAAGCAGAATACATAAAATTTCCAAAAAGATGTTTTGTTGCCTTTGGCTGAAATGTATTTGAAAATATAAAACTAAGCCTTTGAAAGAGAAAGACTGGGTGATTTGTCATTATTTGCTGATTGGAATTTGTGTGCAGTTAATATTCAGAAAGCATTAATGAAATTGGTAATGATTTTTGAACGTGGCTTTTTTGTCCTATTAACAGTCAGTCATCTGAAACTTAATCTCGAACGTGAATTACTGATCTTGTTTACAACATTCAAGTTATTCTGTCAAGAAATGAAAAAATACTGCATGACTTACCAGAATAGTTGCAATAGCACAATTTGCAAATGGATTACTTCAGCACAGAATTAATATTTTAATCTGTATGCTGAAATTTGTTAATATAAGCTGTATAGATAGTACTTAAGAATAACAAACATGTCTCAGGAGCCTTACTGGGATTAATCCATAAGAAATACTAGACTATGACCAGTTTTGTGTATGACATTTCTGTTTCTCATTTGACTAAGTATAAATCTTGTTATTCATCCAGTCATGGTTTGTGCTGGTGGGTAATATAAACTGCAGACCATGCAGCTATATATCTCTTACTTCTAAGTTTATTTTCTACATAGTGCACTGTAAATTTTTAAGAATGTGCAGGGCTAACTAACTGTGAAGCAGTGTGTTATGGTCTGCTGCAAAGGAGACAAAAACTGGCTTTTTTTAAATAGACAATGTTTTATTTCTTTAATCTGAATTTGTTACCAGAGCATCTTAAACATATGTTTAAGAGCACCCTTAAATTTACCTGGAATCAGTGGGATTTAAAATGTGCTTTACATGTCTCACTGGTGATTAAAAATATGTGCTTACTATATATTTGTAGCAGATAACTATGGAGGGTCTGATCAGCCAAGGTCTGGTGCCCTTGTTTTCCATTGGGAGACCAGGTATATTCTCTCTCAAGGCACATTCAGCTCTTTCAGGGCCACATGGTGTAAGTACAGCTGTTCCATTGGTTTGAGCAGGATAATTTCTTTAAAGATAGAAATATCTCAGGTTGTTTGGTTTGTTTGTTTTGTTTTGTATGTTTGTTTGGTTGGTTCTTTAATACAATACTGTTTATTCAGGAAAAATATACATGAATGAACAATTTTTCAGCTTACTGTAGAGGGAGTCAGCACCAGGCATTTCCTTGTGTTTTATTGACAATTCTGCTTTTTCAGTGAGGTCTTTACCTCAGGGAGCTGAATGACTGTTTCTCAAGTAGCTGGTTTTCTTTATAGTGGCTTTTTGGTTGCCAGATGGCATGGCTACTTGGATAGGCTAACATAAAACAAGGATCTGTGTTCGTGCTGTGGTAGCTACTTCATGCATGTGGTCTCAAGGTATGTGTGAAGAATTTTGTGTTTGCTCTGTCTTCAGTAGGAATAATAAGGTAAGATATCTTCCATTTACTGCAAAATGAGAGTGATAAATATGATTTCATCATTTTTTCCCTTTCACAGTCTAGTCTCTGAAGCCCTACAGAGTTCAAAAGTACAGAGTTCAAAAATATATGTACTTCCTTAAACTACAGGGTTAGAAATTACTATTTTAACTTAATGGTATGTTGTTTCATAAGCTGGAGGAGGCTATTCTTTTCCATATTAATCTTGCTGTGAATAATATCTTTGGTGAGGATGATGTTCATTTCAATAAAATTGCCTGGTAAAATCATCCTCCTCCTCAAAACTGCATGAGTGGATGACTTGGGTTAGTATAATGAAGTTATGAATGTATGACTAACCTGTACTGTACTCTCGGTGAATTGATAGAAAAACATAGCCCAAACAGAAAATAAACAAAGATTGGCAATATGAAGAACTGCCTTAGAATAGCCTTAAAATGTCTTAGGATGTCTAACAGAAAAACAAAAAAAGTTATTAATATGATGAGAGGTGAAATACTGGCAATGAGAGTTGAGAGTTCTCACTTGAAAGCAAACCTAAAAGAAATAATATATTCAGTAAACAGAATTATGAGTGTTCTTTAACATGGAAGGAGGCCTGATTGTTTTGGGGGTTTTTTGGCTTTTATTTAAGTCCTGGTGAGATCTATCCTTATGTTGCATTAAGAGATGTGACGCACAAAAACAACGAGCAGAACTGCCTGCAGAGTGCCAAGAATATGTATTGTTGAGACACATTTTTAACATATAAGGCAACATTTAAAAAGTAGAGAGGGGCATACCATGGCATGAGTGGAGAACATCAGATCTCAGCACCAGGCATTTGTAGCTGTCCTGGAGATAAACAGAGCAATGGGACAGAGCCATCACGGCCCTTTGCGTGACTGGTTAAAAATAAACAGTGTACACACTTTATATGCATCACTCCCTTTAATGTATGGGACGAGAGAAAAATCCAGACAGGAACAAATGCTCCGTTCTTTTCCCATTCATGGCACCCTCCTGGGTTCTTATCCCTGCCCTTTGCTCAGTGATGCTACACTCCAGGGAAGGGCCTCTGTTTAATTCTTCATCTCTATATGATGGGAGCAGGTCTATAGATGTAGCTGAGGATTAAATGATTTTTTAATAAATTTACTCATAAGAAAGGAATAAGTCTTTCATCTTGTGGATCGTAAAAACAACTTCTCATTACTTTGGTAAGAATCTTGACAGGATAAAGGATCAGATCTTAATTCAGGAAAGTACTGTTCTATGAAACTGATTCACAGCAAGAATACCTGAGTGAGTAAATGTACCAAAGAAAGGAAAGAAAAATTCTTGGTTTATTCAACATTACATGTTTTCTAAGAAAATCAGGGGGTTTTTTCCCCAAAAAGTTTATAGTTGTCCAGCACTCTGTTTGTCACTGAGGGTTCCTGTGTTTGGTTAAATTTTTTTCTCTACATTCTTTGCAAATTGCCAATGCAGCATCTATCTTTAAGATGAAAATTTGCTAACTCTTGACTGTATGAATACAATGAAAGTATTTTAGCTAAGCACTCTGGAGGTTTTGAAATGAGTATTGATATTTATTGATGCAGTGTTCCATGTTTTGGAAAGAGATCAAGATCAATTGAAGCATTTTTCTGGCTCACATCACATTACATTCAGATTGCATCTGAAATCTCCAGTTGCTTTGTTTTGCATTTGGGCAGGCATTCAGAAGGTTAGTCGGGAGCCTTAAGGCCGTGTTGGATAGGTATATGGGCTCAGTGGGGGTGAGGCACATCGTGGGGCTGATTCTTCCCTTGACTTGAACTAAATCAAGTGAAACCCCTGTTAAGCCAGAGGTATGGCCACAAAGCAAAATGAGCATGAAAGGATGGTCAAGCACAGACTGTTTCCTGCAGGCTGTTTCCTCACAGTCATTCATTTCTTCAATGTGTGAGGAACACAAAGGCCAGGTACAGTGGCAATAGGACATTAGGATGGCAGAAAGGGAATGAGGAAGTACCACTGTCCTGCTTCCTCTGCTAAGCAAACACCGATCTTTCTAAGTACATAGTCTGATTTGAGATACGTGTTACAGATTTTCAAAATAGATGTTAAGAGTATAAATTACTGTAAGGTAAGCATTGTATGGTTTCTTATTGGGTTAAATACATATTGGCTGCATATTCAAATTCAGTAATATTTTGCTTCCTTTCATGAGAATAACTATGCATACACAGCTATGATGTGGTGATATTCAATAACTAAATCTGAATTTCTGCAGAAGGCCACACATTTAAAACAATAAAGCCTTCATTTTAAATGTTTTTCGGTGTGTCCTTTCTGTTAAGCTACTATGTCTTTCACAGCCCCTTTCTTACTCATCTATGAATCATGAATGCCCCTCATCCTCCCACCCACCGAGTCACTCTAGGCCATTAAGATCCAGGAGCTTCTCATGTTGTGGCACTTCGGGACAGGATTTAGTGTCGTCAGTGTTAGGTAAATGGTTGGACTCGGGGATCTTGGAGGTCTTTTCCCACCCAAGTGATTCTGTGATACTATGTTTCATTCTCTCTGCGATACTGCTCTTCCTACAGTTATCCCTGTGTTTTGGAGCCCTTTTACGCCCTCAAATCCTTTTTTAAGGTTTATGTCGATTTTTGTGCTGGTCTTTCCTTCATGCTTGTGTCAGGATAGAATCCACTGCCTAAGCAATTTCTCTTATTCCCACTCCTAGACCCCTGCCCTTCCTGAATTCAGAAAAAGTGCTGATGTGACAGTGAAGCACTCCGTGAGATAAGTGGTAGACTTCCTGAAACTGTGTTCTCTGTGCAGTGTCTGTTAGTAGGAGTGACTTGCAGCAACAAATCTGCAGTGTGGAACAGAGCCAGAGAAACCATGAGGAGTGAAAGATGTCCAGGTTACCTAAGCAAATTGGATTGTACAGGGGAAAGATTGGAACGTGTGAGAAATTAAGATAGACTGCTCTTAAAAAGTGCAGAACCATTGTCAAGTGTTCTGTCAATCTTAATTTCCTACTGTTTTAACTGCATTTCTTCCCTTCTCAGGCATCTCTTAGGAACTTGGTGGTGGTGATGTCAGTTATCTGCCACTACTATATTAAGGAGATGTTTCTTCCTAAATAAGAAGTGATGTCGTTCTCATAATAGAGTTGTCACTAAGCTTCAGAGTCATTGTAGTGACTTGTAGGGCTCAGCATTCCAGCAAAGCCATCAGTGCCAACACTGGAAATCTTTTCAGTTTGCATGTCAAAGATTATCACAGACTTTGAGATGTATGGAAAAACTGGAGTCTGTTCCATGGGAATTCTGCATTCCAGAAAGGCAAATCAGTACAGAGTCAGTGAGGAGAAAGAGCTTGGTGATACATGGGATTAGAAGTGTTCAGTGTGAGACTAGGAGCGTAATTACACTACACAGGGAAGTGTAGCCTATAAATAATTGATCTAACCACCACTAAACTATCTCCAGAAGTGAATTAGTGCAGCCACATTAGTTTGGCTCTGAAGGTTGAGGAAGACTGGCTGTCTCGATGACAGGGCACATTGGCCTGAGAGGAATGTGCTAACCTATCTGCACAGCTCTTGGGACGTGGGGCATGCGGGTGTAGAATGTCTGCAGTGTCTGCACTGACTGGCCTGGTGTCACAGCCCGCTGGGACCTCTTGACATTGCATACCATGGTAGGAGAGAAGTGCTGCAAAAGAGCTTGCCTCAATGAGCCAAGCGAAATGAGTATTAGCAGATGGTATGATTTCTTTCTCTGAATCTACTATCAGAGAGGTAAAGCTCTGTTCAAACCAAGGGGCTGTGTTAGTAGAAGAGCACAAGCCATCAACTGACTAGGAATACACTGAGTCTAAAAATCAGGGAGAATTTTCTGTCAGGGGAGAGACACTTTGAGACTGCCATCTGATCAAGTAGTTACAAAAGAGACTTTGGTCAGTTTCTGAAAAAAATTTAGTGATACAACTGCAATTTGTAAGAGTTGAGTACTTGCAGTGATTCAGGAGGTCCCTTCTAGTCCAGTGTTCCTATATCTCACAATTATGTTCAAGCATCAGAGTCAACAATCTGTCCCACTATTGAATCATCTGGGAAGAGCAAGTTCCTAATTATCACCTTGTGGAGTAATTCTGCTCTTATCTTTAATGTATCTCTTATCTACATATATTTCAACTATATTTCAGTTAACACAGTTGAGGTGTTAAAGCAGTGGTTTGTCTGCTAGCCTGAGTATATAACCTTAAAAATGTGTAGGGAATTAGGCTGCTTCAGTTGTACAGTTAATGAAACAACTTTGTTTTATCGTGATTCTTTTTAAATAGCAGTGATAGAACCAGGGAGCTCTTGGCCCAATTTTGTGTAACAATTTGCCAAACAATACACATCATGATTTCAGTCATTCTAGTCATGAGGACCTGAGAACTGCTGAATTCATCCAGATGAAAAGTCTGCCTAAGCTAGTAAGTAGATACTTATGGAAAAAATGTCCAGAGGCTGTTATGCTTACAGTGATTTTTCCATCATCCTCTTCGGGCCTTCAGTGACTAGGAGACTCTTTTGTTTAGTGGTTAGTGCTGACCTACTGAATAGAACTGCTGAATCAATGAAGTCATGATTTTTTTGATCCATGTGCTATTTGTGCCTTGCAGTATCTAATGACAGTAAGTTTAGTTTATTATTACAATAAAAAATTGCATCCCTTCCAACATTTATATTGTGAAAACTAGTGAATAACTACTCCCAGCTCACCTTTTTAATAAAATTAATGATTTAGTACTTCACTCTCATATTCTTCTCTAGATATTTTTCTATTCTATTATAACATTTTGGATAATGGAATTACTAAAACTGATGTGTCTGTGTCCTGAGTGTTTACAGGGCAGATTTTTCATGTTTTTCTCTGTTAATTTTTAAATAAATCCCAGGTTTGTTTGTTCCTTTAAGCACCAGATGTTTTCAGATTTCTTTGCTGGTGATACTGACAACCCATGTATATACATATATGTGTATTTTCTCTTCCCTTCTTGATGTGCATTGCACTTAATGACACTGAATAGCCTCTGGCATTTTATCACCCATTCAGTATTGAACCACCTCCAAAGCTTTTCATAGCCAGCCCTAGATTTCCTCAGCCTAATAGTTTTGTCTCATCTGATTTTTTTTTCCCTTTGTTATGTCTGTTCTTTTCCACATTGTCTATGAATATATTGAAGGCCCACATCTCTCAGTTGAGCCTATGTCAATGAATCTTGAAAAAGAATACAAGCAATATAAAATGACCTATAATTCAGCCTTTTTTCTTCTTCCTAAAATTAGTTTTACCATTTTAGTTTTATTATTTATTTATTACACAAGTAGATGTATTTTTAATTCATTTTCATGATGCAGTTCTTCTTTTCAAAGCATTTACAGGATAATGGAAATAGAAGACAGCAGAAACTCAGTGCTTTCTGATAACTTAAATATCACACATGTTGCCGTTAATGACTAACATTTTTATTTCATATTTCACTGTATGGGATTTTGGCACATACTGACAGTTGAAGGTGATTGTCAGAAAAGAACTATGTGAAAGAAACTGTTCTTTTTATTTTTTGAATGTGAGCATGTAAAGGTCGTCTTTGACTGTCTACAATCTTCTATTGGCTTAATCCACTATACTTACTTATTAAGCTATGAATACCTGCAAATCCTTTAAAGGATTAACTGTATCTGCCTGCTAAGCTTTCCAAAGCAGTTAAAAATAACTGCAGGCTGATTCTACTGACACACTAAAAATTGGACCTGCTCTACATTTTATGTTGTATTTGCTGCTGCTTTGACAGATGTGATACAGTCTGGAGGTACTTAAACCTTTTATGAAGTTGGGTTGACCAAGAGCTCTCAATACCCCAGTTCTAACTAGCAGCTGTTTTGCCTTACAGCCCATAGAGAATCAGCATTTGCTTTGTCTCATGAAAAATGTCAGTGTCCAAGAACATACAAGGTGGAAAAAGAAATTCAGCTTAATATAAATTCATGAAATAGAGGTGCCCTTCTCTGAAGAAAAGGCTGTGACTTACACAAGTGGTCTGCAGTCCTTTCTGTTTGATATGGTTTTTCTAGCTGCAGCCATTGACTTCAGAAAATGTCTCTCTTCCACATTTAAAAAATTGTTATATTCTAATACAGAAGGAGCATGTATGCTGGATGCTGCTAGGTATTATTAGGAAGGCAGCCAAAGAGATGAGATTCATCATAGTGGAAGCCATACAGGGAATGCACAGTTTCTCTGGATGCTCCAGAGAGTGCACAAGACAGCAGCACATTAAAATGTGCACTGACTACCTCTCTTCCTGCTGGCTGTCAAGGAAGAAGGGTTGACCTTCACCACCTTCCTTGATTAAGGAAGTTAAATTGTGTAGTATATAAAATGGAAACTTTGAGACAAGACTTTGTACTTTTCGTTGTCTTTTGCCAGATATTTTCTCTCGCAAGTCTTGTACCACTACAACAGAAATTCCTGGTTGCCAAAGGATATCATACATGCTGGTGCTTTCTTGCTGTCAAAGGACAGAATGGGACAGTGATTCTTTGCTACAGTGATTCCTACCTTCCTTAACAGATTGTTTAGATTCCTGCACAAAAAAAGCAGAAGTTCAAGTGCACGTAACAGCTGAAACTGGTTCTCACACTTGTAAGAGCTGAAGGAATGTAACATGGCATAAAGTTATTTTCCCCCCAAGTGATAGGCACCAGGCTAGTTAATACTTAGCTGGGTGCATGAAACCTGCATTTGTTTCAAGCTGAAGGGGGAATACTGAAAACCAAATGCAGTCAGATGTGGGTCCTCACAAGGGACAACTCTGTCAGCATTCCTTACGGTGAACTCCTGACTGTAAAGCAATATATGAATATTGAATAATATGAACTTGGGTTGTGGCTGGCCAGCCACCCTATCAGAGTGTAAAGCACTGACACAAGTGCAGAAGGAATATTGGATTCATCAGTGTGGATTCAGCCTTCAATCCCGGAAAATATTTTACACAGAAAGGCTGCTAGGATTCTTTAGCTTAGCTAGTTCAAGAGCTAAGTAGTTGCTGATTAATTACTTAATTATTATGCTGTTTGGCAGTAGGAGGGCTGTAGATTTTCCTGCCCTTCTAAATATGTAAGCAAACTGCACAACTCAAGCTGAAGGTTCTAGCTCAGACACAATAAGCAATATAACTCCATTAACATTAATATGTGCTAATTTATGTCTGAAATACGGTTTAAAATTTGTGCTGAGACAGCTTCATACTGAGCTATATCAGGAAATCACATTATCCTTTTACTATTTCTAGCTAAGGGAAGTCAACAAAAACTTGGGAGAGTTACATTTTAACCCCTTGTTACAGTCAGTGTCTGCCTGCGTGTGGCCCTGGTCTGCCTGAGGAAGTGCCATGGGTAAGCAAATACATTGCTTGTGATACTTCAGTGTTTCTTAGAACTAATTGCAGAATTTCTGCTGTGCCCTGTATTGCACTACTCAAGCAACAGACATACCAGGTGGATTGTATGGTTCTATTTATTTCAATACTAATTTTTCTAATCAGGCATATATTGCTTAATGTTTGGTTTTATCTGAACTTCACAACCAACTGTTAAGTTAAATTTTACTCAACGTGTATTTTTGGAGGGAGAAAATGGACTTATACAAAATGCACTTCCTAACATAAACTATTTAGTATTTTGTTGTGAAGAGAAAGTAGCATTCTTACGTTATAAAAGAGAAATCTTGTGGAACTCAAGCTTGTCAGATTTTTGCCAGAAACATGCTGGTTGCCTGCCAGCTCTCTACCCATCCACTTGGCAGGTGGCCCAGCCTTCCAAGAGCTGCAGCTGCCTCTGCGTCAGGGCTGGCAGCACTTGCAGGGCTGCAGGCTCCTGAGCAGGTGTCCAGATGGACTTCCTCCCTAAGGGTCCCCGTCACCCTGGGGTGACGTGCTGTGCCGCCTGCCTCCTGGCAGGGCTGGAAGCTAAGGAACTTCCAGGCCTGGAAATGTTTTATCTTGTGCCAGCTTTTAGTAGTTCTTTAAGAAATTGTTTCCTAAGTGAAATATGCTATTTCTGTCACTAAGGAAGGCCTTGTACCTGAAAACAGGGATGTATGCCTTTAAAGGTATGTATGCCTTTAACACATCACTTTGTAGCAGTCCTGCTTCTGAGGAAGGGTCATGAAGAAATGACACAATATGCAACAGCACGTCTAGAGGAATGTTGCTTTTTAAGTTGGAATTTGGCTTCTGACACAGCATTAGGTTTTGTTGAGGTTTTGTGCTTTCCTTTTATCTTAACAGACATTCTTTTTTTCTCTAGTAATATCTAATTTTATTTGGGATTCAATCAGACATCAGGAATATCTTGTGGACTAACATGCAAATTTTTAGTCAGTTAAATATTCATTTAATAGTTGATACAACCTCGGTATTAATAATGTGTTATGAAAGAACTGTAAGAATAAATAAAAACTGATAAGCTTTATGTTGGTGTGTACATGGTTGTTGACCTTAGTAATTTTTATCCTATCTTTTTAGGGCTGAGAAAAGTACAATTTAAGAGCATGGGGCATTCTGGGGTGTGTAACTCTTTGTATAAAAGTGAGTGCCAACTCAGGTTAATAAATAATAAAAGTGCACAAAGCAGTTTTTCTTTCTTTTCCTGATAATTCTTTAATATTTTATTGCATTTTGAATATCTTGCTAGAAAACTTATCTTTCCTAATGAAGCTCTACTCCAAATATAAATCAATTCCACAATAATAGGCAGGGTTGGAGAAGAACTATGTCTTCTGCTCCAGCTAGTGCTTGTAGATTGCTACTAGATGCCATATAAAAAAAATAAATCAATCTCAACTTTATTGAATCTAAATAATGATATTGAAAGATACATGTGAATGTAATGGAGGAACTGTGGTACACTACATATTTTATAGACTATTGTCTGGAGATGACACCTTTTTTATGATTGCCCTCAAGGAAATTTAATGAAGAGTTTTTAATTAACGTAATACAGTAGAGCATAAGGAAATCGTGTAATTAATTTGGCAAATAGAAACAGTGGTACTATAGACGATGACATTCTGATAAAATTTCTCCAGCTTAGTAACTTTGTCAGCAAATTTTCTTAGTGATTTTACTTCATACTTTGCCCCACTAAAGGTAGTAAACCCATTCCTGAAGTTCCTAGTGGGGCAGAGTAGCAGTTTCAGAGTCTAGTTTCAGAGTCTTTTGGCTTATACAATGTTACCTAACAGCGCAAGAACGGAAAGACCAAACACTGCCTTATTTAATGGAGCAATGGCCTGTCAAAATCGGTACAAAAAGTGGAAGCACTATAATTAAAAAAAAAAAAATTGAAATATTCCTCTCTTTTTTGTCAGCTAGTACAATATGTTGGAGTGAGGTTAGCCTTGTGCATTTTGCAGATGCTTCCAAAGAGCTGTCCAAAATGAAACCAAGCTCCATTGATTTGCCCCTGTGCTACTCCAGCTTTATGTTATATTGAAAGCACTGGGGAGGTCTGTTAATAATAAAATTAGAATGAAATAGAAATAATTCATACACACTGTTTCTTGCTGATATGATTACAAGTAGTTTCTCTTTCATTTTATTACTCTCTTGCAGTATAAAAATTTCGTCAACATGTTTTTCACAACACTTACAGATTACCAATAGCTGCCTAACTCCATTTCTGCTTACAAACTTAACAACAACACGCTTACGTAAAGTAGACTATGATGGTCACATCTTCAGCTACGCCCTGGCATAGCTCCAACTGCATAGCTGTTGACTTCATGAGGATTTGGATACAAACTTAAAGTTAAGCCCATGCTTAACTGCTTTGTCAATCTGTCTCTCTCTCTCCCCATCTCTCCCTGCTCTTACTATCATATAATGTCTAGGAAATTTAGCTCGTGCTGACACATGAATGAATGTTCAAGTATTTCTGTACACTTTGTACACAAAGCTATGTTTGATTTACTCTTGTTTCAAGCCTGAAGAAAAGACTGCATCCACTGTCGCTTCCAGAGTAGTGTGAGTATGTGTGTGTATCTGTTCTCTAAGGCCACATGTGGGCCTCTCATCCAACCAAAACTTCTGTAAGCAGGGAGACTGCATTTCAGAATAAAACCTTCTCTGGGATTTGGTACCAAAACTCATTCTTTTTGTAGCAGTTGTAAATTAAATCCTCTTCTTTTTTTTGGTTTTTGGTTTAAATAAGATAGAGGTATCACTAACTTGATAAACACTTTTTTCATTGTATTTGAAAACATTTATCAAATACTACCTCAGTAATAGCAGCAAAGATTTAGAAAGTGAGTTGTAGAACTATTATACAGCCTGAGATTATAATCTCATATACAACACAAAAGTTATTACACAAAGGAAGAGATAATAAAATTATGACTGTAGGCAGTGGCTTTCATGAAGAGCATAAGTTTTTCAAATATTTAATAAACGAAGAGATTTTACCAGAAGTGTAACCTTGTGTTTATGTGATTTATGTGCATTCTTCCCCAAAACAGCATTCAGCTTCAATAAGGTTTAGTTGGGCATTGATACAGGACTGCATTAATGAATGTGATATTTGACTGTCTAGAGAATTGTGGATATATTTAAACAGAAAGTTTTATAACTGCTTTAATTATTGTGAGAAATCAGAGCTAAGTGACAATATTGTCATAAATTAGAGGGAAAAAATATTTTAAGCCCACATTTCCTTAAATTTTAGCTCCTAAAAATTTGGACAGCATTTCTATGTATCTCTTCATAGTTAGATATTCTGTAGTTTCCCCTGGCATATGTGTCCCGTAAGGCAAGGGACAACAGAATCAAGAAATAAACATCTGACCATGTCACAAATCCAATTAACTCTGACAAGGGCTAGTAAAGTCAAGTGAATAACAAAGCACTGCTGTCTGGAAGCAGCTTTGTAGACAGTAGGACACCAGCTGGAAGAAGCAAAAGTACTTCAGGCAGCTGAATTTTCTGCCTCCACTAAGACCATCTTATACCCCGGCGAGGTCACAGTGCTATGGCATTTTCAAGTGTCAGGTCTCATCTCTTCACTGTTTCTAAGCAGCAGGGAGGAGGAGGGAAGCGTTCCCCTCACAGAATGTAAAATATGTGCTAATGTCATTACAAGGTAATGCAGTGAAGCAGAAGCTGCAGTTACCATTGCACAGCCTCTCCTCAACCACCACCACAGCATTGGGTTATGACAGAAACCTCCAAGAGATTTCAGTGCAACAATCCTCGGGCAGAAATCATGGTGGTTTTCTAATCCCAGGACCTGTAAAAAGTAGCTTGCCTTATTCTAGCTCTTGACACATGTAGTTATCCTATGTCCCATTTAATGGCACTGAATGATTAAATGATTGCTTCACTGGTCTGCTGTGTTCATCCATGCTTGAGACTCAGAAATGGGGGGGAATTTCTCATCTGGAGTATAGCAGTATCAGTCTAGAGACATTCCTTTGGCAAAGTTATTTTGGGTTTATCTTGAGAGGAGAATCCGTTCCCTGGCCGTCTGACTGGAAATTGAAATTCTTCACTGCGTGTTTCCAGATAGAAAGGAAATACGTGCTCTGTTTGCTTTATCTGTGTACCTCCAACAACACTGTGTTACCCTTGGAATCTTTCCTTGCTCTAAGCTATTTCCCCATCATGCAGTATCCTTAAGTAAAATGCTTTCCGTTTACACTGGAAGAAATCTTAGACCCATATACAATATTCAGTATTACCACTGTTAATTGTCAACATTATTTGCAGGTCCCAACAACCTACTTTTCTAGTAGCCGGAAGAGTCAAATATGTAGTTTATTAGCTTTAACATAGGTGCTAAAACTGAAACAAACATCTATCCTCAACTTTGGATGGAGGAAAGAACGTTTGTTAGGAAACAACATGAGAACTGGGCTTAGCTCATATTGCACAGCTAGTTTGCAGCTGAAATTTCCCAGCACTTTTATAATATTTCTATTTAATTGAAACTAAAATTACATTAACTTCAGCAAAATTTTCCAAAGGGAGATTTCTTTGGTTCAGAATGGGATTTCTGTGTTTTGGAAACCAGAAACAAATGCATACAATGACTCAGTGGTTAGGTTATTAAATTACTAGATTTAGAGCAGGAAACTGAAGCTTTCCCCCCCTCTTCTAATTCTACATGTTTCTATGCACTGCATCTTTTGAAACTTTTCCCCACCACAACTTAAAGAGGTATTTCTTAATCTTGGAGTTGGTCCCATCTTTCCTGATACGGAGAATTTAACACAGGGTGAGATGGGTAAATGTAAGTGTCAGGATAGTCTCTGGAATCAGAAAAAGGAACAAGGAAAGAATAAAAATATGCGGGATTGCTTCTACAGAAAATTAAAAATTAAACATATAATTTTGCTTGTACATTTTTCTAACTGCACTGAAACTTGATCTTCTTGCTATAACTTTGGACACAAATAGAATTTAGCAAATGGAGATATGCTGTAGAAGCAGCACAGGCATATGCTGACATACGATTACCATATGTCAGTCCACAGTGATTCTCGAGCTCCTGAGACATGTTTTGTTCTTTAAATAGTTTTCCATCTTTTTAACATTTTGGAGCACATTGACTATTTTCAGTATGCTTTCTTCCTCCTTCCTTTGAAGCCACATGCACTTACAACTGACTTAGATCAGACAGGAAGGACAGATAGAAAGAAGCTAAAATAGCTATCAGAAATTACTACTACAGTCAAATATATTTGGAACTTCAAGAGTCAACATGACTTACTGAATAAAATAGTCCTTATAAATAAACTAATCTTTATAAATAAAGAAAACATATGGGTTAGGATTTTTGTCCTGCATTCATCCAGGATCACATGCAGTATTTTATTGCTGGGATATAACACAGCAAGTTAAAATTTAATTTAAAAACCAACAAAAAAACCCCTTTGTATTTAATCATGTATCATTAAAACCTCAGGATTTGACTCCAGCTGGAGACTGTCTGAGTCAGAACCTCACAGACTCACACAGAGAACAATGGTAGCTGCCAACAGGGTATTTCCTGTTGCTTTTTACAACAAACAAACAAACAAACAAAAAAGGGATATCTCTGTATGATCTGCAAATGTGCAGTATGAAAGCATTTAGATGCAAGTTTTAGAGAGGCCTACAATTTTAGGCAAATAACGGGTAACCCCCCCTCGTATTTCTTAAAAAACAACTCCGTCACTATAGACTTAACACCTTTCAACAAATTGTGTGACAGTCTAATGTTTTTAATTTCCTAAAAGTTTTGTAGGAAAAAATACTTTAAATTTACTCAAATGCCTGTGGGAGCTTAAAAAAATAAGGAAGAATAATGAGAACATACATAAAAATTCTACTACACACTGTCAAGGTAGAAAAACTGTACTGAACACACTTTTTGGCTTCTGCAAGATCTCATATAGGCTTTATCAGCAAAATAATTTATATCTTTAGTGAAAAAAAAAAGCTTTATACTTCTCAAGAGAGAAATAATCTATTTCTGAATGTCTGAAGAAATGCTGAGAATAGTAACTACAATAAACAAGTCATTAGTAAGAATTTAGTTTTTCAGTGCCTGGAGACATAACATAATTTCCGAATAAGCTCTAGCCTCCTAGCTGCTGCAAACCAAAGGCATCCAGTATTAGACTTTCCTACAAAATGTGCATATCAGCACAGGAAGAATTCTTAAGGCTGGGCTGAAAGAACCAGTGTTTCCCCAAAGTTTCTGATTCAACACAGGTACATTTTGTTTTCTAGTTCTGCATCTCAAGAAGGGTCAAAGTTCTGTAATGTAGAAGGGCATAAAGTAGTGCTTGACACATTGGACATAAACACATATGTCATACAGACATCCTCCTGTTATGAATAAATCAATTCCTGCTTGCAATAAAAGGCACTGATGTAATCACAAAATGTTTTAGAGACCTTTTACTCCTAACTGGGTAACACTGGAAATTTTGCCCCTCTACCAGTTATGGATTGGGCCTTAGTACACTTTCATTGAAATAAAGGCATGTCTGTCAATTTGAGAGTTGAACTGGAAACCAAAGTTCTATAAGATTTGTGCTAGCCTTCTCTACAGGAAGGTAAACAACCCAAAATGTATGGTGCCATGTGAATAGTTCTCCTCTCATAACCTCTCTGCCAGAGTAATTGTAAATGGGTGTGCAGATTTCTTCTGGATGACACCAGAAGAAAAAAATGAAGAAGATTATATAAAACCCTATTTTGTTTCTTATTCTAGAAAAGCCTTACATGGCACAACTTGGATGATCTCTGGACTTAAACCCATTAACAGAAAAAAATAATGATGCTATTGTGAGAGCCAAATGAAGGGACAACACATAATACCATGTACAAGGAAATTCAGAGAAGATCTTGAATGAGCAGAGAGGGTACATGATGGAGTTATTTACCAGGTACTATAATGTGAGGAAAAGCAGAGCACCTCTTCTCAAAAGGGAATTACAGAAATTTATTGAGGATGTTGTGGCGTCATTCCTCTACATCCCTCATGCTCCACAGTTCCCTATGTTTTTCAGTGGTACCCCCTTGCTCTCAGAAGTTTTGCACTCACTTGCTCTCTTTCCACATCCCAGTATTGGTGAGGTCCTGTCTGTTTAAGCTTGTCTCCCAGGCTCAGCATGACTGTGAACAAAGTTGTCACAGTGGTAAACACTGTAAGAAAGATATCCTGCCTCTTTTTTTGATCTGTGAAAGCAAGGGGTAAGAAGGCCATACTCAAGGTGTTTTCCTGGCAAAGGCTATTTCTCCTCCCCTGTGCCACCAAGCAATCCACGTTCCAGCATCAGAGTGAAGAGCAGCATATGAAACAAGTAAGTGTCACTCAGAAACTGGAGGAGTGAGAAAAATTAGAGAGCTTCCTTCTGCCTAATGAAGTTTTAATGTAGATAGTGGAGACTGATGTGAAACATACCTATGTGAGACAGGTGAAAGGGGAACTTGATGCTTCTTAGAGGTCCCATGGTCGAGGAAGTTTTGTGAGAGAGCTTTATTTCAGGGAGCTTTGAAATAGGTGATGATGATGTGTAGTACTGGGCCAATTCCCACCAGATACAAAATAACTTCTGTGTGAGAATTTACTGGAGATGTGAGGAACCTCAGCCCCTGCAGTTTACAGCTGTCAATCTGTTCCTGCTGCTCTGAATGACTTGCTAAAGTAAGCACAACCTCTGCTGGTTTATTCACTGTGCACAGACAGAATAAATGCACAATAATTTTCCTGGAAAATATATTCCATAGCACTCTGAAAGTAAAACCACTGTATTTAAATGAGATTCACAGCAGTATGTTTTATTGACTTTGAGAGACGGATTCAGAAAAAGATTACCAAGCTGAGACTAATACCTACATTCAACATACTTATGATGGTTTACATTGTAAACAAGAACTCCACCGGCCCAGCAGAAAAGTACCTGGGGGTGTTGGTTGACAGCCAACTGAACGTGAGCCAGCAGTGTTCCCAGGTGGCCAAGAAGGCCAATGGCATCCTGGCCTGTAAAAGAAATAGTGTGGCCAGCAGGACCAGGGCAGTGATCAGCCCCCTGTGCTCGGCACCTCAAGTTCTGTGTTTAGCCTTGGGCCCCTCACTGCAAGAAAGACATTGAGGTGCTGGAGCGTGTCCAGAGAAGGGCAATGAAGCTGGTGAAGGGTCTGGAGCACAAGTCCTATGAGGAGCAGATGAAGAAGCTGGGGATGTTTATCCTGGAGGAGGCTCAGGGGGGACCTTATCACTCTCTGCAACCACGTGAAAGGAGGCTGTAACCAGCTGGAGGTCAGTCTCTTCTCCCAGGCAGCCAGTGACAGGGCAAGAGGAGATGGCCTTAAGCTGCACCAGGGAAGGTGCAGGTTGGACATTAGGAGAAATTTTTCACTGAAAGGGTTGTCAAGCATTGGAACGACCTGTTGCTCCGGGCACTGGAGTCAGCATCCTGGAAGTGTTCAGGAAATGGCTGGATGTGGCACTAAATGCTATGGTTTAGTTGACATGGTGGTGTTTGGCCACAGGTTGATCTTGGAGGTCTTTTCCAACCTTAATGACTCACTGTTAATCATCGTTCCATATTTAAACATGCCTTGCTTTATTGTACAGTGCCACCTAGGGGGTAGAAGCTATTAAACTAAGTGGCAAAGGAGAGGGAGCTCTATTAATAACACAGAAAGCATTTCTTCTATTAAATTCTCTTTTGGAATATACTAGGCAAACAAAGTGCTGCTGAGATTTCCATACTGTGGAATCTGACAAAAGAATTGTAACTTTCACAGTTCCCTTTGGAGCTAGCCATACTCTTCTCTCTCTTCCATAGTCTGACAGAGATTGGGGATGCCACAAACCCTGATTTTCTCCTCTGCTAGCCAGGTCTTGCTGGTATGATCAGTGGAGAGGTTATCTACATCTCGTTACAGCCGCAAGGCCAGGTAGGAGATTGCTGTATTGCTGGGTTTGGGTCTCCAAGGACTTGAAATAGAGCCTTGAAAAGTTTGTTTTGTGAGGCCAAAAGCAGAGAGAAAACCCTGGCCTACTTCTCCTTAATCTAGTGTGCTAAAGGAAGGTACTGTACAAGGCAGGAATGAGATACTGGGACTATTCTGAGAGCAGATAGGTTTTATTCCTTTTGAAACTTCCCCCATTCTCCTTGAAATTACAAATCACAGCTGGCTCCCTTGGGCTTCTAATGATTTAGCTTAGAAATGGGCAAAAGAAATCTAGAAAATCTGCCCATCTCTGTATCATGTTTCTTTTCTTCAGAAAGAGATTTGTTTTAAAAGCCTGAATTGTGGTCATTTCTTTCCTGAAAAACCAAAATTCCAGGAGAGGTAATATTTTAAGAGTGGAGTTTTTTTTTTTCCCACACATTTTTTTTAAATTCTGTCAAATGGCATTTGATTTTATTCTGTATCTTCCACAGCAGATGGCGTGCCTGCTTCCCTGAGACCAGAGATCCCAAGCAGAATGCAAATTATACAAGAAACTTGTATAACATAGAAACAACTGTAAAATATGAGAAACAATTATGCTCCTCTGTCCTTAGAGGAAAATAGTGATGCTACCACAATATTTTTGAAGGAAAAATGTCAACATTTTTGATTGCATGACTGTGTGCTTGAATTGTACTAAAGGGCAGGTCTCTTCCTTTCCTTCAGTAACCTCCACATGCATAAGCAATTGAGTATTAATAAGAAGAGATTTTGTGTTAAGTTCCTTTTTTAGATCATACATACAGAAAAAAAAGGCCAGCTGACAAAAATTGCTTTGTCTGTCCCCTAGAAGTGGAAAAGGAGAAATTATTTTGGAACTACAAGCCACAAACATGGCAAAATGATGATGGAAGTTATACCAAAGCTTGCTGTAAGTACCCCTCAGTTAAACAAGTCCTGTGGCAAAATCATGGCATGATGGGTAAAGCAAACTCTTACTACTGTCTTCTAGATGTCGTGATGTGGAAGAGGAGCAGCTGGATACCAGGGCTGCCACACTTGAAGATAAATAGGTTTTGACATGATCATTAAAAGAAAAGCTACAGTACAGAACAGCAAATTCACTGTGGTGCCCATCCTGATGTGACATGCTCTGGAACAAGCAGGCTCCTGCTCAGGTACTGGCAATAAACACTGGATCAAGCCTGGGAGAGCGGGACACCTACATCCACATCAGGTCCACATCAGGTATTCTGGATTGGTCACTCAGTCCAGATTTTTGGTGAGTTTCTTGTTTTGATAAAATTGGAGAGAATATGCAGTTAACACTTGTAGCACAGTGCTCTTCCCTTAACAAAACAGCATGGTTTTTACATATATATGTACATATTACAAACAGAATGGCAACATAAATAAATAATTACACTGTTAAATATATACACATTAGGAGGACTTGCTATTACTTTACTTGCAGATATTCGCAAATACATACAGGTCTTGTTCAATAGCTCTTTCTTACAAAACAAGATACAACAAATCCAGAGACTTGGAACAAGGTATTTAAGAATAAGGATTGTGTGATTCTTTCATATATATGTGTCTAAAAGAAAGTCTGAAGATCACAGCTGAGTGAAGATGAATTGGAGAAGTAGTGATAAATAGTAAGTTATTAGACATAATTTGGAATATTCAGAACTTCAATTACAAAATAGAAAGAATCATCCTGCTCTTAAAATTCCTGAAATAATCCTGATCCTTTTCAGAATCCCTTATGTTACAGGGCCTGGGTCAATAAATGCTGTGATTTAAAGGTGTTCAGAACTGGTGTGTGTTAAAGTGTGTTTCCTCTCTGTGTTAAATCTTTCCTTACCTACAAACCTAACCTCTCTGAGGGGCCCGACAGCAGAGTTAGGGAGAACACTGTTGCTGGAGGCCACTGCAAGAAGACTGCTCAGAAATCCTGCTTCCACTAAATCCATTTTGCTGTCGACTTCCCCATGGACAAATTTCCTCCTTAAATCTTTCTCTAATGTGCAAGAGGCACGCCATAGGTGCAGTGTGCGTGAGACACTCTGGGCTGTCTTGACAAGCGCTGTCTGCTGGCAACGAGGCGAACACCATACAAGCTAAAATCTCTTAATCAGAACTGAGTGTATCTACACTTGCTGTCACAAGTAGAAAAACAAGGGGATGTTTAACAGGAATAAATGTGGCAGGAGTGGGGGGAGGGGGAAATCTTGGAAAACCACATCTGGAGAAATAATAGAAGAAAGAGTTCCCATATCAACAGATAACTGTTGACTATCACTGTAGAAGCAGTGTCTGACAGGAACCCCACAGGGACACAGAAGAAGCACACAGTGCACATCCATGATAGCAGTGAAGGGTAACTGTCCCTGTGTTTCTGGAGCTTGACTTTAAGGGATGGAGACACAGGGAGCCTTTTGGTGCTTGAGGCAGGGCACCTCTGGGGTGCCTTCTAACCTCATCCTACTTCCCACTGTATATATAACTATGAGGGTTCAAAAGAGAACTCCCTATCTGGCTCTTCTGCACGCATCCACAGAGTCCATGCCCAAGAGTCAGAACAACAAGTGGCTGCTGAGCGTACCAAGATACATCTTAGCAAGGGTGAATGCTTAGATACTCTGTATAGCAGATCCAAGTAATCACACAATCACAGAGGCCATCAGGTTGGAAAAGCCCTCTGAGATCATGGAGTCCAGCCTATGTCCGAACACCACCGTGTCAACCAGACCTTGGCACTGAGTGCCACGTCCAGTCTTTCCTTAAACACGTCCAGGGGTAGCAACTCCACCACCTCCCTGGGCAATCCATTCTAATGTTTAATTGCTCTTTCCATGAAGAAATTCCTCCTGATGCCCAACCTCCCCCGGCACAGCTAGAGGCTATGTTCTCTCGTCCTGTCACTGATTGCCCAGGAGAAGAGCCTGACCTCCACTTCACCACACCCTCTTTCAGGCAATTGCAGAGTGACAAGGTCACCCCTGAGCCTCCTTTCTCCAGGATAAACAACTCTGGCTCCCTCAGCCACTCCTCATTATCCTCTAGACCCTTCACCAACTTCGCTGGCCTTCTCTGGACCCACTCCAGCACCTTAAAGTCCTGGAATTGAGGGGCCTGGAATTAGACACATACATTTAAGAATCTTTAATGTTCATGACTATGCCGGTGCCATTTATCCCATGCCTGTTACTTTAATGAGAGATATAATGACGACCATAACAAAGGCTAATTGGGGTCTTCAGTCTGACGAGGGTTTNTATGTCCTGGAACTGAGGGGCCTGGAACTAGACACATACATTTAAGAATCTTTAATGTTCATGACTATGCCGGTGCCATTTATCCCATGCCTGTTACTTTAATGAGAGATATAATGACGACCATAACAAAGGCTAATTGGGGTCTTCAGTCTGACGAGGGTTTTGTCCCCCCACCCAGGCTTCAGGTTTCCAGTGCCCAAACAGCCACTTAGGAAAGAATGCAGGATGCAGGCACCGAACCCGCACCGGGCACTTACTGCCATTAATAAGTATTGTGAGAAGCATCTTAACAACACTTTAGAGAGTCTGCCTGATAATCCACATAAACTGGAGATTACACTGAACGGAAAAATCCAGCTCACAGCTATTGCTCCGGAGGCGATAACAGAATGGGTCCGGTTGGAAGGGACCACAGTGGGGTCAGCTGATCCAGCCTCCCTGCTCAAGCAGGGCCATCCCAGAGCACATGGCACACGATTGTGTCCAGGGAGTTCTTGAATATCTCCAGTGACGGAGACTCCACAACCCCTCTGAACAATCTGTTCCAGTGTTCAGACACCTGCGCAGTAAAGAAGTTTCATCTTCATGTTCAGGTGAAACTTCCCACGGATGATTTTCTACCCGTTGCCTCTTGTCCTATTGGTTGGCACCACCGAGCAGAGCCTGGCTCCATCCTCTTAGCAGCACCCCACCTTCCGACATTTACACACATTGGTGAGGGCTGGCACGTCTGGACGGGGCAGAAAGGACAAACCCCGTTCGAGACAGCGGCCGGCAGCTGCCAGTGAGCTCCGTACCGCAGGAGAACCGCAGGAGACCGGGCAGTGCCCACCCTCGACCTTCANGCGCAGAGGGACACGCGCCCGCGCGGGTGGCGGTGAGCGCCGGGAGAAACGGCCGCCTGTCCGGCTGTGCGCCGTGTCCTTCCGCCAAGGAGGTAGTGCCCCGCTGTCCGGCGGGCGCGGGGCCGCTGTGAGGGCCGCCTGTGACACCTGCCGGGTCACTGGCTGGGCCGTGTGCGGACGGGGCTCTCCGTGCCCTCGGCGAGCGGCGCTGAGCTGTTGCCCCCTCCTGGCCGGGAAGGGCTCGGTGGGGAGGGCCCTATGAACTTATTGGTGAAGGGGGGCCGCGGGTTGTCTCCCAGAGCTTAATAACCTCTACAAAAGTGGAGCTTCTGGGTTAATTTGTTAAACTGGGACATGCAGAAAGTACGAGGGAGGTTATAACTCTTGATGGTGCTGCTTAATCGCCGGAGTTCAGTCTGACTCCCGCAGGGATGCTGGTTTGGTTTCACGGGATGAGTGGGTTCTCACTGAACTCGGGCCTGGAAAGACACTGGAGAGAGAAATCACTGAGACTAGAAAATAAGCCGTATTCTGATAAACAGACAGAATAAATCTCAAATACAGTTGCTGTGTAGCACTGATGAACTACTGCTTGTCCATCTCCTGTACAACTCCCCATCGTGCAAAAAGTCTTCATTGCAGGAAAAGTCAGTCCGTCAGATGGCAGCTCGCGGGGGGGAAGGTGTAGAGAACGATGTGGAGGAAAGCCTTACTTATAGAATTGTATAATTCTACTTAATAGAAGTGTAGTCTATCCTGAGTTGGAAGGGACAGATAAAGATTAGCAAATTCCAGTTCCTGGCCCTGCACAGGACATCTCTAAGAATCACACCATGTGCCTGTGAGCATTTTCCAAACATTTCTTGACCTCTGTCAGGCTTGGTGCCAAGTGGGGAACCCATTCCAGTGTCCAAACACCCTCTGAATGAAGAACCTTTTCCTAATATTCAACCTAAACCTCCCATACACAGCTTCATGCCATTCCCTCAGGTCCTGTTTCTGGTCACCTTTTTTGTCTGGTTGTTTTTATGTGGTGGGAGCATTATTTAAAATCACCTTAGGCACTTTTTTCTGTGGATGCTAAATATGAAATGCCTCACTATCTGTAAAAATATTACAGGGAAAATAAGTATACTGTACTGAGTGATGTTTACTAAACTATCATGTGTTTATTTATAAGAACTGTAAGTGACTGCTAAACTACAAGAAAAAAAATGGCATCAAGTTTTTAGTATCTTTCGTTGATGTTCTTTGAAGTGTTGATGGAACTTTTCAGTTTTACTTTCTTAAGTGTGTGCCAAATAAATCAAAGATGTGAGCTATGGCAAGATATTCTACATGCTGCACTTGTTCATAGCAGGGAGCTAGAGGTAGCTTTCCACTGAGAAGTGTGTGCTTTTTACTGCACAGCACCAAAGAAGTCTATTATACCTATAATGCCTATAATGGTAGTGAGGATCTTCATACAAACATTAAAATGTAAGTCCTGGTGCCACAAACTGTTATCTTTTAATGGCTGGACACTGGCTGGGCTTCATACCCTTTAAAATTCTTTTGGGGCAAGAGTCACTTGATAGATTCCTCCCCTTTCAAAAAAGAGATTATCCCTCTGCCTGTGGAGTTTGGATATTAAAATTATTTCCAGAGACGCTCTGGTGTTCAACAGCACAGTTCATGCAAGATGTAATTCACAGGGTGTAAGAACAAGGGAGCTCAGGAACAGAAGTCCTTGGAGAAACAGAGAGCAGGTATGAGAAGGATAATGATTGCAGTCACTCTCAGGTGTCTTCAGGTATGTGTATGTGGGAGATGTGACTTCTTGTTGCTTTGATGAAATTCTGGCAGCAAACCCATGAGGAGAGCAATCTTCCTTTTCAGGTGACAGTCTCATACTTTTCCTTGTTCTCCTCTCATAGAGCAAATTTTCCTGAAGTTCTGCTGTCCACCACGATGTACCTTCTCCAGCAGGAGCAGCTTCCTGCTTGTACAAAGCAAACCAGCCTCTGTGACATAGTGTTTCTGCTGCTCAGCCCCAGGATCAATAGCTAGGAAGATAATTCCTGGCTTGATTCTTTAACTTCCAGCTTAGTGCAGTGGCTTCCTCCAGGTCAAAATCTGAGTGGTTTATTTTTATATCCTTTTCCACATTGCCCCTTTTGCCCCTCATCATGAGCCTACAAAAGTTTTAGTTTTAGAGTTGGTCTCATGAAGGTTGGCCAAATGAAAAGTTAAACAAACAGGTCCATATTTAAATACAGATTACAGAGATAAATCAAGTTCTCTCACTTGTGAAGTAGAGAATCTGCACTGCTTTGGATATTTCAGCTGATAATTGTGGCTGCTGTACAGATGGGAGCATGTTGGAGGTGACAGGTGTGCCATGTGTTACCCACACCATGGGCTTCTGCAAGAATGCCAAAGGTCACAGGGGCCCAAGTGAGCAAGGGGCATGCTGTGTCTTTTGCCAGGGAACAATTTTCCTACCTGTTTCACTTTCAAATGCTTCAAGGAACATAGAAGTGACAGTTTTATTTGCAAGCACCAGGATAGACATTTGCAGCCAAGAGATCAGGAGCACCTTTTTTCCCCCCCACTTCACTGGAATTTGTGGATTCTCTTCAGTATCTTGTGCCAGCCAGCTTTCAGATGACTCCTCTTGGAGGGATCTTTTGATAACAAAGATCGGCTGATCCAGTAGATCCCAATCTAAACAAGAATGGCAGTATTACATTAGACTGGAGTGGCTTTTAGGTCTTTAACAAGTTTAACAAGGGTGTGTTTGGACAAAGAGGGTAGAGAGTAGCCAAAGTGGTTTGTTGGGATTTTTCAAAGAAGGGAGCTACGCTGTGAACTACATCAGCTGGATTGTAGTTTTATTTTCTTGATAAGCTTCCAGTTCAGATTTCACAAACCTGCTTTGTTTACTGAGTGGTAGTAGGTGCAGTTGATCGGATTACAGGGACAGCTCTGGTTTTGCTTAAAGTAGTCCCCAGTTTCATTTTATGTTTTGTGTTTGTTTGTGTTTCTTTAATGTACCAACAAGCTTAGAGAGACAGTGAAATTTGAAGACCTGTCCTGATTTTTCCTTAGGAATTACATCAGCCAAGCTATGTAAGCATAGTTTTTATTGCAGACCTTAGTCAAGTGTGTCTTGGTTTATCTGTCACTTCACTGAAGACATTTTACGTCAGAATTCAGACTTCCTTTGAGATGCTGGTCTTACAACCTTGCATACAAAGGCAGTAATCAGTAATGCACATGGTAGTTGATGGCTCTCTGCTAGGTAAACCTGTATGTGAGGAACCTGAGCAGACTGAGTGTTACCAGCTTCAAAAGCTTTAGAGTCTCAAGGCTCTGCACTGTGGTTACCTTTACCAGCACAATCTGACAGGCGTGCTGAGCAAATAGAGCAGATAATGCCACTGTTAGCGTGAAAGTTTGAGGGAAGATGCATTTGCTTATTTGCTGCTGTTCCAGAGATCCGTGAAGAGTGAGAGCTTTTGGTTCATCTGTATAATCACAAGGTTTAGAGCTGGAATCAGATCTGTGCTATATTTAGGTTGAAGCAGAGGTGCTTCGTGTTCTTTCTTCTTTCGCTGTGGAAAGCCTTTGGCACATCAGAAATGTTCTGAGCTTTTCTTTGTGGTTTAAATTTCTCTTTTGCCTTTCCTTTTCAAGGACAAGGCAGTGTAAGTGGTGTTGATCAGTGCCTTATGCAGTCAGATTTCATAGCAGGTGTGGGCCCCTGAGGATCCATCGCTCCAGAGTACTGAATTTGCTGAACCCTGAATTTTATCTAGATGACAGTGGGTTATTCTTGCTGGTGTAAGATTTGTTGAGATTTTAAAATCTCAACTTTGTTGACATCTTAATGCAAGATGAAAGTCACAACCAAATATTTACAATTCTTGCTCAAATGTGTTATTGCAGGGGGCAATAGTGTTATTGCAGGTGGAAGGAATCTCACTATTTCCCAGCAACAGGCACAAACTTAATAGATTACTAAGTCTGTTTTGTTCTTACTGAGGATATTAATTGATGAATCTTCTGAGATTTGGCTGCCCCTTACAGTTGTTGTTTGTCTTATATTTGTAAATTTTCATGGTCAGTAGTATCCAGATATATTGGTGATCATGGGAAATGGATTTTGCAGAGGACCTCACAGCTGTTTTCGTTTGTTTAAAATGAAAACAAAATTAGCAGAGTTTGCATTATATCTCTGTGTTATAGGGAAGAGAAAGAAGACATTGAGTTTACAAAGCCCATGTTGTCTATTAAGATAGCAAAAGGTATGTTAGAGCAGATCTTTCACTGTGAAATTCAAGAAATAAGTTTCTGCAGAAGCAGAAACCATTGCTGGTTTATGAAGTCTTTGTTTCAAAAACATGAAGTGATCTTTGTATGTTCTAGCACATTAATTAATGCTCCTAGAAATACTCTGTCCGGTGTGGTGGTTGTGTCATTGTTTTATTTTTCCTTGGTAGTTTGTATTCAGCACAAGGAAGGGCTTAGTGGGTTTTTTTTTTCAGCTTCTTTGGCATGGAATGTCTGTATTGTGCTTTTTAATGCAATTTCACTGAATTCTTAGTTACATGATGACAAAAGGATTTAGTAGACTTCTTTCTGAAAAATACGCTCAATAGAGACTGAAGCATAAATCATTAGGATTTCTATGTAAAAAATTGAAGAAAAAACCTTATTACATTGCTGTATAAATGCATAAAGGGGCTACCATCATAGTTGCTATATGTTGTTCTTGTCTTAATCTGGAAAAGGGTATAGTAGAACTGGAGAAGATTCTGGGGAAAAAATGTGAGGAAGATGGAAAATAAACTGCTTCTGCTCGCATTGGAAGAGATATGATGCAAAGGAAGATCTGTAGGATTTGGAGTGAGGCTGAAAAAGTTAACAGGCAGCGTTTACTTGTGCCTTGCAATATAATCACGAGACAACATTTGATGGAGTACATTGAAGAATACAAAAGTATAGAGAGGTTTTTAAAATATATATATCAGGTCTGTCAGTGATTATTAACAGTGATGTTTCAATTGCAGCCTCTTATTTGGGGAGATATTCTTTCAAAGCAGAGAGCTGTGTGGAAGTTCCAGTGTTTACTCTGGTTTTTGTTGCACCCTAGAGTATCCCTTGCTTGCTGTTTAGGAAGGAGTAGGCAGGATTTTGTGTGGGTTTTCATCTAACCCGCTGTGGTACATATTTTGTGATACGTGGCCTTCACTGCTGACTTTTGAGCAAAATAAGAATCCCAATGTATGGTTGCAGCTTTAAAGAGAAATCGAAAATGTATGGGTTGTCAGTTAACTTGCAGGACTTTGGTTATTCACTGAGCGCAGTAATTTACGTTTTATGGAGAAGAATTCACTAGGAGTACAGAGTAACTTGGGATATTGTGGTAGGAGATGTAACTTGGGATATAGATAGTGTAGTACAGACACTGCTACAGTTATCTGAAAAATTACTTTAGTTGGCAGGAGGACCTTGAGAACTGGAAGAAACAAAGTTTTTAAGCTGCACAGCTGTCATCACACTTGCAAGCTTTGTTGTAATCTTCTGTCTACTTTACAGATCAAGGTACCGAGAAACACGAAGGAGCGGGTACTTCTGGAATTACTGATCAGGAAAAGGAATTGTCAAGCAGTGCATTACAAGCTTTTCAGGTGAGACAAAGTCAAACTGTGAGACTTCAAAGTTACCACATTACTGCTAAATGGGCTTGTGTAATTGTTTTTCCTGGGTTCTTAATACAGTTGCAAATACATTGAGAGGACATTTAAAAGTAGCACTGGCTGTGTTATAAAGACAGCACATGCATTTTCTATCTGCTGTGATAAGACTGAACAGGATACTTGAACAAGAGCACTTACAGTCTTGATTCTCAGAACTTAGTAACTTTAAAAGCTATATGATGAGTTAATTGGAAGAAGCAGGCTGCTGTTCTGCATCAGTGTTGGAAATGCATGATCTCTGAAGAATTAATCACATCAGGCTAAAAATTTTGTGTTCGTGTTTAAAGGAAGCATGTGTATTTAAAAAACAGCAACGAAACAAACACTTTTGTGTTTTAGCATCATGCTATATTCTTTCACAAGAAGTGTTTTATAATGCTCTGTCACTTTACATTAAAACATATTTCTGAATGCACAACACCTATAGGCAGTATTTACTACTCGTTTTATGTTTCTTGGAAGATTTTTTTTCTTGTGTGTTGAAGTTCAGGAACTAGGTCTTCCAATTTATTTCTTTCTTTGTATTGTCTCCTAATTTTATGTAGTGTGTCAAGAAGTGTAATTACTTTTCATTTCAATTGTCATATCTCTGTCTCCAAAATACCTTGCTTTAAATTCAGTTTTAAATTTGTGAAATGGATCAGGGAAGAGTTTAAGTGCTGTCTTTTGAGATTCTTGCTTCAGTGTTTCACTCATGTTGTTACATGATGTGCATGTGGTTGGTTCTTACACTGACTACAGCTGATGTTCACTGATGTCTTCTTGAATGCTGTCTAGCTGAACTGCTCTTTTTCAATAACATTTTTATCATTGGCATTTGATCCTGAGAACTGAAGACACGTGAGAGAGTTATTTGTTTTCCACCTCGCCTGTTGAGGTGCCCCCCCCCGGGGATGGGCCCTGAGTTGAAGCATGGTTACACGGGGTTTCCAGGCTCCCTGATGTTCTCCTGTTCGTTATTGGCTATAGGTGTTTTCCCCACCCCGAAAACTGTGGTTGTCCCATGATTCCTGGGTCTTTGGTGGTCAGTTCCAGCCGGACCTGCGGGCCATGCGGTCGGTATGGGCCCGACCTGGCTGCCATGCGGTCAGAGAAATAAACATCCATGAATATCTACCAAAAATATTGTTCCTGATTCTTTCTATGGACAAAGCCGTCTTCAGGGAGGGTGCAGGCTTTAACCAGACTGCAACACTTGCCCACACATCTAAATGCCTAAAATACTTTTGATCTGCTAATGACTTCATCTTTACTTTTATACTAGTGTATCCAGTTTGTCTTGTCATGTTTTTTCTTGCTTTAAAACTCCCTGAATACATGGAGTGACGTGGCAACAGATGTGAGCAGAATTAATTTGGTGCCTTGTTTTCCAATTTTCTTGCTATTGAGTAGCTCCAAATAGCATTGTGGAATGCCTTGCCTGCTGCTTTATCATATTATATGTCCAGTTTCAGTCTTGATAGAATTCCTACAAAATTGGGTATTCTATTGTCGATCTAATCTAGTAGAGTGGCATAAAGGCCTGTTAGCTGAGGAAGAACATCACAAAATAAGCTGAGCATTTAAAGGTTCAAGGTTTGTAGTCCAGCCATGGTTAGAAGCCTTGTTGCTATGATCTGAAAGCTCCCATTGAAGAGGAGATCCAAGTGTGAGCGCAGGAAGGGAGTCACTGGGAGATGAACTGTCTCAACTAAGGAGCATGCCAGCAGTTGGCATGTGTCCCTGTGTTTGTGCACATGATCAAGGCAGTCTGTTGCTGCTTAGAGTTGTGAAAATGTGTCAATGTCCTGCTGCATCTCTATGTTGTATAACTGGGCTTTCATGGGAGACTGAAGGAACTGGAATGGTTCCCTGGAAAGTAGCTGCAAAATGGCAACTTTCTTGGGAAGAGCAGAAGGACCCCAGAGCCCTTCTCTGTTGTATTCTGCCCTTAATATGAAGTTACTCAGGAGCCCAGGAGAAGCTCTGTGGAACAGCACCTGAAAAGGAGGAGTAAGTAGAGGGTGGTACTCAAGAGCTTAGCTTTTGGGTGTGAACCACTGACAGAGATAGAAATGCATCTGCTTATCTGTCTGACCAGATTGGAGTAACTCTGATATGGAAGAGGTGATTGTGATTATTCCTGTGTAAGAACTGAGCAGTTGAAAGTGAAGCATCATCTAGGCGTAATGTAGTTGAAAGAGTCAGGAGTACTCTTTCATTCCTTGATGCCACTGAATTCCTCCTGTACCAACACAGAAAAGACCAAAACTGAAAGCAGCAGAGGTGCGTGACTCTGAAGTTCTTGTTTATTCCTGAGGTCAAAGAAAGAGATTTTTCTATTAAATCACACATCAGTGAAGCATCATGCTTGGCTCCTAGTTTTTGTTTAGGCATGCGTAGGTGATTGAATACTTCATCCAACAGCTAAAGCTTGTAAAAATGTTTTTTAAACCTATTCTGGGAAAGTGACACTTTCTTTTTCCAATCTCTCTTGAACTAACTTCCATAGATCAAATTGTAAATCACTATATATCCAGATGAACTGGAGAATGAACATAAAATGTTGGGCTGTAACTTGTGTAAGCAGCTGCAGCTGATCAACGTTCATGAAATGGGGAAAAATTACGAAAACTGAGAAAATAGAGTCTCGAAACTTAATATGATAAGAGAAATGAGAATAACACTTTTCATGGAAACATCTGTTAATAATAATCAACTACTTAATTTGTCCTTACTCCACCAAATTATTTTTAAGTTTGGATATGGCTTCAACATTTAGACTTGCTTCTCATCCATGTTAATCTGTGTAAATAATAAAGTGTGTATAGACATTTAGTTCACTTGTTTTGATAAAGGAAAGACTCTATCTTCTAATGCATGTTTCTGGTATGTGTGCAATTTACAGGCTGGAAACTATGATGCTTGTTTACAACACCTAAACACCCTTCAAGACATAAACAAAGATGACTACAAAATAACTTTGAATACTGCTGTTGCAGAGTTCTGTAAAAGTAACCAGACTACCACCGACAATTTGAGACAAACCCTTAACCAGCTGAAAAACCAGGTAATGCAACCATATTGACATGGTATTTGTTTTTGAGTAGTATTAATGGTGGTGGGATCTTTCAGTGAAGTAGGAGTAAAATTTCTGCTCCTTGTCCCTTAGATTTAATAAAGTAAGAAAGTAACATTACTTTTAAACATCTGAGACAGTTTAATCTTGTAGGACAGTTTTTGTAGTTATGTTTTTAACTGTTGTTGAAATTGGTCTGAGATTATGACAATAGAAGGACCTGCTATGTTCTTTCAGTAGAAAGTTCCTTAACTTGGAATAGTTTGTGAAATAATAAAAAAGTGAAAATATTACTTTACTACTCAATTGACAACTTTATTTTTTGTTGTATGTTTTTTTGCTGTGTTTATGTGCAACAACAATGAAGTTTATTAGGTCAGTAAGTTATAATCTACCTTTAGAGAAATTCATAGCTTTGGAGTTGTTTTTTTTAAATACCTGATACTTTGATATCATAGGTAATGAAAGTTTAATGAAACAAGTGGGTTTTTTTCAGGTTCACTCTGTTGTTGAAGAAATGGATGGTTTGGATGATGTTGAGAACAGTATGCTGTACTACAATCAAGCTGTTATCCTGTACCATCTGCGTCAGTATACTGAAGCTATATCAGTTGGGGAGAAGCTGTACCAGTTCATAGAGCCTTTTGGTATGTAGGCAGAAAGAAGAATCTTGTTCATGCAAGAACTACGGAAAGACAATTTAGTCTTTTTCACTATCAGACAAGTGATTTGTAATTTGTCTAATACGGTTTTAAGAAATTAGATAGGTTTTGGAATGAAGAATATGTTTTACTTATATCAAGGACAGCAAGCGAATTTGGGGGAAAGTACTTCAGAGAGCTTTAGCTGACAAGTGCAATGAAACTGAAATGGATTTTTTCAACTTGAGAAGGTATTTATGTAAATACTATGGGCAAACAAATGAAATTATTTTTCATCTAATGTTTTGAGTCATCATGCAACTTCAAGGGTGGGTGTCTATTTTTCAGGGCACTCATTTTTAAATACCTGTATTAGGTAATACATAATTGTATGTGCTCATATCTGAATACAAAGTCTGCAGCTTTTATGAGCTATGATACTTTGTGTAGTGGAATTGCCATACTTGTATGAAATAATTTCATAACCCTTGTTAAATTTTAGAAGTGAGAAGGCTGAAGGATGTACGTATGTATCTCAGTAAATTCAGTAAATGCTACTGTGTTTTTCCTTCAACTCCTCCCAGTTTTCAATATGCATAATTGACTCTGTGAAGTCAGTCAATCAGAGATGTGTTGGTACAGAATCTTTTGAGTTCTGTGGGATTCTATATCTGCATATGGCTGTGTCTGTTTAGATGCTGCATCTTTGGTGCTGATCTGCTTAGATCAGTTCTCAAAACCTATGAACATGAAATACTTGTTAAGCTGTCTTTAGTCTATGCTTTTATGCTGATGCCATTTAAATGAATGAGCTTTCTTTTTGGTATATGTACTTAGCTGTGGGTTGGAGATGGCTGCATTATTTTTTCTTATGTAATATATTGATTTTTCTCATAATATTGTATAGATGGCGCTTTATAGTAATTTTTTTTTCCAGCCGTGTTCGGAGGGATTGGTATTAGAGCTGTAATATTTTTTTTTCTTCTTTGATTTTCACAGAAGAGAAGTTTGCCCAGGCTGTGTGCTTCTTGCTAGTAGACTTATACCTATTAACTTACCAAGCTGAGAAAGCCTTGCATCTGCTCGCTGTTCTGGAAAAAATGATTTCACAGGGCAACAATAACAGCAAGAATGGAAAAAATGAGGTAAGCTTAAAATCATACAAATGCCACTAGATCTTTATCAGAAGTATGTTTCAGCTGAATCCAAAACTAGTATTTTAAAATACTTCTGAATTATAAAACTATGTTAGATCACCTGTAACTTTAGACAACAGCTTAAATATGTTAGTAACTGAGTTAATTGTGTACAGCAGCTGTTTATTCCCTCTCTTTCACCCTTTTTTTCTACTCCAGGGAGCTAAAATGTCTTTCTTCAGTCAGAGACTTGCATTGGAGAGACAGTTGTCTTCAGGGTCAAATACTGTTTGACTATGACTATATGAGACCCTAAGTTTGCAAGGGAAGTCAGTGTCAGAGGAAGTGCAATTGCATAGCGTAGGATGGGAAATGAAGTATCTTTTTTACATAGTATCTGAAAGTATGAGGCATACTTTCAAATGAAATCTTTCATGTGCCTTTTGGAAAAATCAGTAGAATCAGTAGTGGCTTGGAAGTGAAGAGAGGGCATTTCAGTGTTTTTTGTCTTGATGGAATGTCACACTTAAGATAAAATATTCTCTCTTCAAGTGTACAGTAATTCTACTGAAGGAAATATTAAAGAGGTCCTCCAGAATGTGCATGTTGTCCTGCTAGGCAAAAGAACTCTTAACTGCAGAGCAACATAATGTAACACTAATGTTAGTACAGAATTCAGCTCTTCATAGGCTGGTGTGATTCATAGGTTTTGATTGTTAAACTGAGGTTAGTTTCTGGTGGGATGTGTATATTTTGATATTAAATACTGTGAAATACTGTTAAATACTTATTTTTCTTCATGTGAGTGGAATCTGTCAACTGAATTTAAACAGTGATTAAAAGTAACACTTCGTTTTTTTGTTTGACAGTCAGGTAATAATACCAATAAAGATTCCTCGAATCAAAAAGCTGAAAGTGGAGCTTTAATAGAAGTTGCTAAGTCTAAGATACATCAGGTAGGGGTCTGCATATTATTTATACAAGAACATTACTTCAAGTTTTTTTTAAATCTGAGTGCCATCTCCTTCAAAACTAGTTCAGCCCAAATTATGATGCTTTCTCTCTCCTTGGTGTAAAACAAAACGATGAATTTATCTAAGTCTTCCTTTTTTTGTGAGATCTATGTACAGGAAAAACTGACCTAACACCTGCCTCCCCCCATTTCAGTCCCTGCATGCTATTACAATTTCTTTACATGGCAGTTCTCTGCATTGAATTTGTCTGTTCAACCTCCAACAGTCTAAATCAGCTAAGGTTTTATTTCACTGTAGTGTTCTGTTAAAAAATACGTGAAGAATCAGAGTGCTTCTCTATTAGCATTCGCTTACTGGTGTTTTCAGTTTAGTAGGTAAATGTCTGGGATTAAGATGGTGCATTATTTTAATTAGTTTGTCATTTGAAGTGCTCATACCTGTGCTTGAATATGGAGCAGCTCTTGGCCACTGAACAAAATGTTCATCTGCTTATTGTAAATACAAACCGTATAAATGTGGTTAGAGTGTGAATAGTATTTCTTTTTAATGAAGAATTTTAGAACAGCTTTTTATTACCTATTTTAAAGATGTACATAAAATATTCTGCAGTAAATATGGAGATACAGTTTGTCTTGCAAACCTGCAGAAATTATTGTATATTATTTAACAAATTTAATTTTTTAACAGTATAAGGTGAGAGCCTATATCCAGATGAAGTCACTAAAAGCATGCAAAAGGGAGATCAAGTCTGTTATGAATACAGCTGGGAATGTAAGTATTCTTAAGACTATTGTTTTTCAAATCTAGGTATGTTCTGTATCTTAAAACTGAATTTGCTAATGTTTTTTACAAAAAAGGTCTTATTGAGAGTGGATGTTTGAAGTAATGCTTTAGATAGTCAGTTGGGTTTGTAATCTGTCTGTAGTTGTAATTAATGTAGAATTTTCTTATTTGTGCTGTTTTCAGTTGCTAAAAAATGCACTTTGTGGATATTATGCGTATTACAAACTTTGATGTAATTTGTGGTTTAAACCATTTTATAAAAGATTAATTCTGGGATATGTGGGCATTTTGGGGGGGTTGTTTTTTTTCTTTTTGTTGACATTTTTGGGAGGCTTATGTCTTTCTGGAAAGCAAGTTTAACAGAAAACCTTCTGGATCATGAGGTCTGTGTTGGCAGACTGGGAGGATTACAGCCTAGGAGGAGCTCTGCAGGGGGGGGGAAATGTAGGGAGGAAGGTAGTAGAAGACAGGTTAGAGATCTCTGCGCTTAGCCATTTCCATGACAGAGTTCTTGTAAGTATTATGGCCTAAACCCATTTGTTTTTAAAATGGCAGCAGAGGCAAGTTTGTGATTTAACACTAGCAATAGAGATCATCAACCAAGAGATAACTAACTAGTGTTTTCTCCTTCACAGTCAGCTCCTTCTCTCTTTCTTAAGAGCAATTTTGAATATTTGAGAGGCAATTACCGTAAAGCTGTCAAACTTTTAAACAGTGCCAACATTGCTGAACATCCAGGCTTCATGAAAACAGGTAAAATAAAAACCCTTCATCCTGCAGATATTTCAGTGTCTAGTATAATAGGACTACTTGATAGGACTACTGTTGATATTAATTCTAAGGACATTGATGATAACTTAACAAAGTCAGCCCTGAAAGTTATGGGTTTATATGCTAGACGTGTTTCATCGTTCTTCTTGTGCCCTTTCATGTAACACTGTGGTGTTTTTCATTGAACATTCTTCTACACAAGGCTGTGCTTGTCTATGGAAATGAATTTGTGAAGGTGTAAGTGTCCTATTTGCAAGGCTCTTAATTGAGTCTCTTAATTAAGAAATGAAACAAAAGGCAACTTATTAGATCTAGAACGGAGACCTTTCTGGCGATTTATGTGCTTTAAGTTCTCTTTGTGACTTAAAAGTTTTTTGAAAACTTTACAGTTACGTAACTTTTTTGCATTATCTTTTTTGCACAGTATAATGTTCACTTAGTGGTCTTCCTAGGCTGCGACTGAAATAATGTCTGTTTAATTTGCTAATGGTCTGGTTATTTGAATTTTTAGGGTGGGGTTTTTTTTCTCTTTTATTATCCATGTTAACCCTGTAAAACTTTATTCACCAGCAGATAAGCGAAAAGTTTAATTTTCTGTCCTTTATTATTTAGAAATAACCTCTTACAGTGTTACCTGAACATCATATGTTTAGAAAGAAGAGTGCATTTCCTGCTTGTATGGTTAGATTTGCATATATATATATATATCTATGTATGTCATATAGGATATAACACTATCATCCATGAACACCTCACTGAAAAACATAATTAATAGACTGCCAGAATATGCTGACCCATGAGAGAGTGGTTGGAGCATTTAATGGGCTTAGCAACAACTTTCACTTTCTGAAAATGGTCTTTTGTTCTGTCAGGTGAATGCTTAAGGTGTATGTTCTGGAACAATCTTGGCTGCATCCACTTTGCCATGGGAAAGCACAATTTAGGAATTTTTTACTTTAAAAAAGCCTTGCAAGAAAATGATAACGCATGTGCACAGCTAGGAACGGGCAGCTCGGATCCAGGTAAGCAGGAGATTCAAACAGATCCTGGAAGAGGGGTGGGCAAATCAAGGAAATAGAGGACCAAAGGTTTGAGTAATTATCAACAGAATTCCCTGTCCATCTCTTTGTGGAGGACAGGGTAAGAAGGGTGAGAGTTTTGATGATAACCTGATGTAAGAATATAGTTACTGTTGCCAGAAATACATGATGATGATTGAATATGTTCTTTATTTTTTTGTTCTTCTTGGTGTACCATGGTGCTGAGACAATCACTTCTCTCTCATTTACAGACTTGGTCCATCAGTTAGGGAGGTATGACAAAACCTATTTTGCGTAGGTTATTTACAGTCCTGCTGACACTGTGTTGAATCATCAGGGCGTGAAGGATGCCTTGTCCATATTCTGGGTGACCAGGTCTCCTCTTCCCTTGTGGAAGGGGCCCACACTTTCTCTCAGTCTCCCTTTTATCGCCAACATACCTATAGAAGCTTTTGTTGTTGCTCTTGATGTCCCTGGTCAGATTTAATCCTGTCAGGGCTTTAGCAACCTGATATCTGGTTGCTCACTTTCTCTGTATTCCTCCCAGGCTACTGGTCCTTGCTTTCACCATTTGTAGACTTTCTTTTTGTATTTGAGTTTGCCTAGGAGCTCCTTGTTCAGGAGGCCTCCTGGCGTTTTTGCCTGACTTCTTTGTTGGGATGCACCATTCCTGAGCTTGGAAGACGTGATCCTTGAATATTAATGAGCTTTCTTGGGCTCCTTTTCCATTCAGGGCTTTATTCCATGGTGTTGTACCAATCAGACCCCCAAAGATGCCAAAGTCTGCTCTCCTGAAGTCCAGTGTAGTGAGCTTGCTGTGCATACTTCTTGCTGTCCTAAGGATCTTTAACTCTACTGTTTCACAGTCCCGAACAGCCCCTCCTTGTTGGTGAGAACAAGGTCCAGCATATCACCTCTTCTCATTGGCTCCTCCAACCCTTGGAGAAGGAAGTTATCGTAAACACATTCCAGGAGTCTCCTGGATTGTTTATGCCCTTCTGTGTTGTCCCAGATAGCAGGACCAGGGCTTGTGAATGTGAGACCTCTCCTATCTGACTATACAGGGCCTCATCACTCAATCTTCATCATTTCTTGATGAAGTCATAATTGTTTTCATTTTTGGTTTTCTTTAAAATCTACTTGCTATCAGGCATTTTATTGTTTTTCCTGTTTTTCCCCTGGACCTAAGTGCAGCCTTGGGTATTAATGTGAAGACAGAAAGCATTTTATGCTTGTTAACAGCAAAGTGGTTTTCTTCTGGAATCTATATTCTCTGGAATGTGTGTAGATGTGTATTCTCACAAATCTGGGATTCTGTATTATTACATAACACTTACCTTGTGTGATAAGGAACATATGAGGTTAGTATTTAATATACTTCAATCTTTTTAAAGAATACAATAATTTGTCTTTGAAATCAGTTTTGTTGTGAAAGGAATTTATTTACAGAGGGAGGCTAGTGGATTTCAGCAATGAAGGGGTTTTGGTAGCTTTGGAGTGTTTCTCACAGCTTCCCTCTTCCTCTTAGAGTTTTGTGCTCTCCTGAGCTGTACATCCAATATAATGTAATCCTTTTCTGCAGGTAAAAAATTTTCGGGAAGACCCATGTGTACACTACTGACTAACAAACGATATGAGTTGCTCTATAACTGTGGAATTCAGCTCTTGCATATTGGGAGGCCCTTAGCTGCCTTTGAATGCCTGATTGAGGCAGTCCAGGTTTATCACTCAAACCCTCGTCTGTGGCTGAGAATAGCAGAATGCTGCATTGCTGCCAATAAAGGGGTAAGTAGCTTTTGAAAATTCTTCTAAAGAATGGCATGTGGTTACAGAAAGGTAGAATTAATACCTAGAGTTAAGCTGTCTATTTTGAAGGCCTGATGTTGTAACACCTCTGTAAATCCACATTGATTATTTTTTGTGTGTATGTACTTATATGTATCTAATCTGGAGCTGCAACTGGTGAGGGGAACTCTTTGCATGTGGTCTTTTTCTCTTCATGCAGCCGAAGCTCATGTCTTAAGTTTTACTGTTTCCTCACTCATTTGCCTCTAGAGGTTGAGAAGGATGAGACTTTGTAGTGCAGGTGGCTTGAAAGTGACAGAGGCTGAGGACGCAGAGATCAACCTTCTCCATCCTGAAGCTGTTGTGATCACAGCTGCTGGGGAACTGAATCTTGAACTGCTATGTCTTCACCTTCTTCTCATGGTGAAGTTGGTGGAAACCTGCTGATGGCAGGCATATTGCATGTCCTCTGGGGCATCTTGTTTTCAACCTGTTGATCCATGTATGTTTAGGATAAACACATATGATAAAATTCAGAGGGCTGAGGGCAGGATCATTTGCTCTTAGAAGAAAAAACTGCACCTAAATAGGACATCTGTGAAATTAAGATACACTTGATTCCCTGTAAAACTGTAATTCACCTCTGAAGTGTGGGGGAGTGATGATGTAATCTGTAATTGCATAATCCTATGCAGTAATTTCCACAGTTATGCCCATTTCACTCCTTACACAGGATGTGGGGGATCAATTGATCAAATAGCTATATTCACTCTATTTCCCCTCCACCCCTGAATTCTCTCTGTTTTTCCTCTCTGGGTGGCCTCTGTGCATTTATTTACTGCACACTATCTAAATACTTTCAAATACAAATTTCAGAACTTTTCCCTTGGGAATTTGAATAGTACTCAATATTTTGGTATCTTGATTTCAGAAAAATTAAGATACTCACAACTTTATAGCAGAGGCTCGCTTGGTATACCCATTTCAGAGGCAGAGTACTGAAGATTCAAGAGTGTTGGGTCAAAACTGGACTGAATGTGATTCTGTATGTGCTACTTGTCAGATTGCCTGAGTTTTATGAAGCACATCAAATGCAGGAAGAACAGCTTTCTTCATACTAATTTTGCAATTTTCTGTACCAATCCTACTGGATGCAAGTCACACATAGATAAGGAAGATACATCTGATCATCTCTAATGAAAAGCTGAGTATGAGAGAGTGGATTAGCTTAGGTTTTGTGGCAAAAACCCAAAGCTAGGATTCCATTTACAAGGGCAGTGTTTAGCAGTCTGGAAAAGGGAAATACAGATCCTTATGGGGCACTTCCCTCTTTACTGCAGACTAGCCAAAGTAGCAGATTATGCCAGGCTCCTGAGGCTTTCTTCCTGCTACAGTTATGACGTTCTGTGGTGTACCAGAGAGCTTGAATTCATATCCAAAAAAGTTTGTTGTTCCCTAAATCTGTAATCTTGGAAGAAAAAAATTAGCTTTGGATGCTGTTAATAGTGAAGACAAAGAGGAAGTGTCTTTAAATTGTTAGATTTGCAACATGACAAGTGAGGCCCTGAAGTCAATAGTGTGTTTAATTTGACCTTGTAACTCAATTTGCAATAATATTCATCTATGTCTACATATGGATTCATATTATGCTCTGAACACCATGCAGAAAAGCAATTTCACTGAAGCTAATTTTCACCCACTTTAGTATTTTAGTTTATAAAATATAAATGGAAGAAGATTCCCTTTTAAACGTTTCAAACACCTTTTTTGAAATATGTGCTTCATTTTCAAACTCAGTGTATGTATTTTTTATTTGGCAGTAAATGCTGCTATGTCAGTATTTTTACAATAGATTCTGATAAATTTTTTGAAAAGTGATAGCTATTGAAAGTCCAAATTTAGGATAAGTTTTTCCTTACAACTGCAGCTCTTTGTCACTGACTTAACTTACCAATGAAGTCAAGATGGCTCAGGTAAAACAGCTGAAAAAGCCCCAGTAAATATGGTGTAGAGATAATTCTTGGGTCTCACAATTAGGGTACTTTAAGTTCATTTGATGCCCAGAACATGTCTGCATACTCAACAGTCCATTAAACAAGTTAATTTAATGTATCTTTGCATATGCTGTTGTTCAATTTTGTGCTCCCCATGGAACAATTTGAGAGCAGCTTTTCCAGAGAGCATTTTGAGTGCTGTGTAAGCAGGGAGAGAAGATGGCAAGCGTTACAGTGCCAAGTCTGAATGTTATTTGGCAGATCAAATAATTTCTTTTTAGATACCCTGTCAGTTCTTTTAATATGACTTGGTTCATTGTTCTTTTGCTTTCAAAACAGAGGAGAAACTAGGTCAGTAGGCTATCAGACAAACTGTCAGAACTAATCTGTGCTTACACTGTCTGCAGTAAAACCCCTCTGCAACACAAAGACAATAGAAAGTGCCTGATCCGTCATTGTACTTTAGATTTAAAACTGTATCCATTATTCTTATATTTTAGCAGGGTTCAAGGTCTTCTTTCAGCTTTCACTTACTTTGTCAAGCTCTCATTCAATAGCCTTGGTATTTAAGCTCTTTTTTTCCCCTTTTTCCTTTTAGACATCAGAACAAGAGACTAAAGGTCTTCCCAGCAAAAAGGGAATTGTGCAATCCATAGTAGGTCAAGGCTACCACCGTAAGATAGTCCTAGCATCCCAGTCCATACAGAATGTTGTTTATAAGTGAGTATGGTTTACATGGGTTATTTATTTGGTGGTTATAGCTTTGTTAAAGATTCGTATCTGTTTATCAGAGGTTTTAAAACAGTTGTGGAATAACTGTTCATTCATGTGAAGAGAGAGGCATGCTAAAATGTTTGGTGAGTCTTAAACATCATTTTGTGCCTCTGTGATGGCCAGCAGAGGGCCTGTGTGCTTATTGTAACTAAGATGAGCATTACAGCTTAAAATTTATTTATCTGAAATTTATATTTTCAGATAGCTAAATCTGTCCTCTTTTTCTCACTTAAAATATATATTTTTTTCAGTTATCCACGTTAGAAAAATGCAGGAAGAGTCTAGTCACTCTGCCATTAAACTTCAGGAAGTGAAATCAAGAAATCAAGAAATTATGTGGTTGAATCTATCTGGGCTTTATAGTATATTTTCAATCTGTAAAAATAACAAGATATTATGTCTTCACAGATTAAACTTGGTATATTAAAACGTTAGTTAACATTTTTAGGGTGAAGTTTTCTCTGCATTCAGATATTTCTGGAGCTCTGCTTTCATTTTTAATTTAGTAGGATTGCTATTTATTGGTCAACTTCTTTGTCTCTTTAAGTGATGGGCAGTCCTCAGCAATACCTGTAGCCAGCATGGAGTTTGCAGCAATTTGTCTAAGAAATGCCTTGCTGCTACTGCCAGAAGATCAACAGGAGCCAAAGCAGGAAAATGGATCTAAAACTAGTAATCAGCTGGGGGGAAATACAGAAAACAGTGAAAGCAGTGAAGCATGCAGGTAAACAGAATTGAATATAAACTTCTCTTTTCGTCCAGAAAGACCCTGGGCTCACAGTCTGTGTCTGCTACTTACCCTGTTTGGCCAGAAGAAAAATAGAACATATTTGTAAATTCTCCTAATAGTATTGGCCTATTCCAGGAAATAGTTTAGCTGCGTGTTTTAATTTAAGAATAAAATACGGAGTTGATTCCTCCTGTCCCTAACAACTTCTATTAAATTAGACAGTGAAATTATTTTTTCCCTCAGACATCTTTTTTTCTGTGCTGCAAATGTTATGTTTTCCCACACCCTCCTGCTGTGCATATTGGTATTTCTCTAATTGTAAGTGAAGTTTCACATGTTACAGTGATTTTGTGTGTGTGCGCACGTGCACTGTGTACTTGATTCAATATATATATATATATATATATGAATGTCTGGCAACTCAGTTGTAAATATTTCCCTCATGATCAGATTTGACATTCATCAGCACTAGTATGCTTTGTTGTGTTTGCTTTATAATAGGAAACTAGATTTTGAAAGTAAAGTAGGAAACCAGCATGAAGCTATTTCTTAATAAATCGTATTTTGCAGAAAAGAGTTTAAGAAAAGCTTTTTTTTTGTTGTTAAAGTTTCAGAAAAAGTAATTTGCAGACAGTGCATGGTAAAGGAAGGTGGTTTAATTTATTGCATCACCTCATACATTCTGGACTTCCTTTTGACGAGTAACTTTTGATCATAGTCTGCACTTTCATTAAAGACCATTTTGAGGGGAAATGTTACAATAACTCATCTGGAAAAAGTGTCTGTGGTAGAACTGGAAGTACTTAGAGAGTAATGAAAAAACACACTGGTTTTGGCAGACGTGAGTACAGATAAATGTTAAGAAGATAAGATCCATTTGTCACAAGGCAGGATTTACTGCACACGTACTGTGTTGTGTAGGCACAAGGTGCATCCTCATATATTCTGGGGTTGCCTGCAGATGGACTATGGCTGGGGGTCAGTGGCTGTTACTGTTGCAACAATATTTGAAACTGTTCTCTATAATCCTGTTTTTCCAATTACAATCTATCTTGTCAAGTGACCAAATGATTTATAAAAGTTGGAGGAGGGAGGGGGTGGTTGTGGGGGTTTTTTGTTTAGTTGTTTGGTTTTGGTTTTGTTTTTTTTTCTTTATTTTTTCTTTCCTGAGGTTGGAGGTTGTGATCTAACTCCTCTGGCAAGTATATATGCAGCCCATTGAGATGAAGCTTCTCTGGTTTAAATGGGACTTCAGTTTTAAGCTTTTGGGGCTCACTATGAGGTAGTGATGAAAACAGAATGGTGGCCCTTAGTCAGACAAGACCTCCTTTTTTGTTTTCTGTTGGGGTGGTTTTTGTTTATTTTTGTAGGAATAAGGAAAGGAAAACATGCCCTGTATGGGAAGATCCTTTGCTACCTTCTGCTTTCAAAACCAGATGCTTCTTCAGCTGAAGAAAAGCTAAAGAAAGGACTCCCTCATATCTCCCTGTAGTCACTGCCAATTTCAAAATATCCACAACAAAGGAGGCTGTTCTTGAATTTGTGTGTCACATTCTGAAAGGTTCTCTAAGGATTTGTTCCTTCTGACAAGGGAACCTCTGTGAGAGAACAGTAAAACATACAAGGCATTTGAAGAAAATCACACTAATTGAACAGGATGGTTTTAAAGCAAATCCCACTAATTGCGCAAGCTGACTCTTAAGGCAGATTCTTCTCTTATTCACAAGAAAACAGCATTCTTTTAGTGGCTAAGGGTATTTTTTTAATCTAATTTTTAGTAAAAGCATGAAGTATATACTGTACAGCAGTATTGAATATGGATTTCCTTGGAGTTTTTTGCTCTATGTTTTGAATGTTGGAGTTATCTTACCTATTTGTAATAGACAGATATGAAACTCATAAATTAAAAAGCTCTCATTAAGTGGACAGATTCAGTTTCAATTCTAAATTTTCTTTTAAATCTTTTTTTAGACCTTTGTGTCTCTCTGTGCCAAGATACAGCCATTAGCTGTCTCTTCAGTTCTCATTCCAGAAGGAGATTCTTTCAGCTTATTGGAGGGTGAAATTTCATACTTCTTAAATAGAATTAATACTCCCCAAATCCTCCCCCCAAAAAAACGAGGTGTAATTTGAAGAAAGTAGAATTTTATTGGGAGGGGTGGGAGAAAAAAAAAATACATTTTGTAATAAAGGGTAGCTAGAAGTCTAAAGGAAGCTGTAGCACTTTGTGGGTTATCTTTTTAGAATATTTATGTAACTAGTTTTCAAGATATCTAGAGAAAAAACTAGTTTACTGCTTTTCTTACAGGCTAAAAGAAGAGAAGCTACAAATGCAGCAAATTCTGTGTCCCTCCAGTTAAAAATGCTTATCCTACACTGAACTTCAAAAATAGCTCAAGGCTGTGAAGAATGGTGTGGGTTGTTTGGTCTGTCAGTCAAATCCTTTCCAGCAAGTGTCCCACTTCTTCCTTCTCAAATAGAATGATTAGGATAAGAGCATGTGCCTCAATCTCTGAATAAATTCAGTTCCCTCTATTTTAGACTGCAGAATTTTTAATGTTTTTTTAAATGGAGTGAATAAGTACACTGAGAATTTTAAATTACATATTATAATAATACATTGTTTTTATTCTAGCAATAAAAGTCATGAAGGGGATAAATTCATTGCAGCTCCTCCTTCTTCACCTTTGAAGAAACAGGAATTAGAGAATTTAAGGCAAGTAAATAATATAAAATATTCATCACTAAATAAGCCTCTTCCTTAATTGTGATTCCTAGGTTTTTTTGTAGGTACTTGGGATGTTGAATTTTAGCTGGTAATCTTTTTTTCAAATGTGTGTGCTTCCTTTCTTCTGAGCTTTGAATCTAAACAAATAGAAATCATCTAGAATTTCAATTTAAGTAGATCAGTCTCTTTGATCCCACTGTTACAAGTTTGGCATTATATATTGGGAAAAGCTGAAAATATCAAGTCCCATAAGAACAAAGCTTAAAAACCTGACAGTGGCTGTTGACGTTGGTGGAAGGGGATGGAAATTACTGTATGTACCTTTTCCCTTTAAAGCCATGATAAGGCTAGTTTGGAATTCAATCCCCACATTATATGTTGGATGGGAAGAAAAATGAAAGTGGAAAGCAGCATAGCTGCTTTTACCAATGAGAATGGTATTCCTTTCAGCAGGAATAAATCCATAGTTTGCATAAAACAGAAAGCAAAAATGCTTCTGTCCAGACATTTGACTTCCTCACAATGGAAGAACGTAGGTAAAATTTCACTGTAGATTTCTTATGTGTTCTCAAAGATACTTAAACTACTTGTTCAGGAGTCTTGAGTGTTCTCCAGATAGAATAACTCGTGTGTGTGTGTGTGTAAGTAAGTATCAGGTTATCTGGATCCTTTTTACTTTTCCCCAACAAGATTACCATTTACTGGCAATGTTGATTATTTCAGGTGGCTTCCAGCCTGTTGAAAATCTCTTACTATAAAGCTTGCACCTGTTTAGCAAAAAGAAATCCATTTTAAGTTTCCATTATGGACAAAGCATACAGTAATTTCCCACTTGAACTCTTAGGTAAACACTGTTTCAGCCTAACCCCAGGTAACCTATGTTTTATAATGACCAGCTTAACCTTTCCTTTGCTCCACTATGTGTAGCAAATCTTCTTGTACTCATTTAAAAGCGCTTCAGGAGGAATCTGTGAGGTGATGTGAATTATTTATTCTGAAGTGGTACAAGAGTGTGCTACTCCAAACAGAACATGGAGCTGGATTAAAAACAGCGATGTGGATTGCTTGTGGGTTTTGTGGGTTTTTTCTCCTCCTGACTGTTGAAAATGTGGCTGCCACATGTCAAAATTACGTGGTGTCACTTTGTGAATTTTTTTTTCAATATGTGGTCTTTTCTTTCACAATCAGCTGTTGTTATCTACTGATGAAATCTGACAACATGTCAGGAAAAACTTAGCAGTTCAGCAAGCAGTGAGCTACTTCTGGTAAAGAACTTCATATAAGGAAAGGAAAAGCATTGATTT
>VYXC01002875.1:1637898-1710240 GCA_013397175.1 Platysteira castanea
CCACCCCCACTACTTGCTTTGGTTTAATCTAGAGGACTACACATTCCTAGAAAGTGATTCTGCTGAAACAATTTCTAAGCTTCTGAAGAGAGTTGTGAAAAGCAAAATACGTTACACTCAAATAGTAGTCTTGTATGTTTATATTGTAAATAGTATGTTCCTGTAGCCTTCCTCTCTGAGGAGCTAAGTTAGAAAATGGAAATTCTGGTCGAGTTGGGGAAAACTAAGAAAAAAAAATCTGGATGTTGTCAAGGATTATCCTAAGGAACAGGTGTCCATTCAGTTTTTTTCTGCTAAGTCACTGGATTGAAAAACCTCTATTGCTTCTAGAACTGAAAAAGCACTGTGAATGCTTTTTTTGCATGGTTTTATACAGTTGCCCGTCCTTGTAAGAGTTCAAAATACCTGACTTACTTTTTAAAAGGTAAAAATATCATCCAGAAAAGGTTTACGTGTCCTGTGTGTTGGTGCTTGTGCACAAATTGGTTGAGTGGACGATTCTCGTAATAGACAGTAATTCAATTGCAAGCTTTTAAAAGCAACAAGCAGAAGTCTGAGGAGACCAATCATTGCTAAGAATTTATGCACTGGAAGTAGAAACTCCAGATTTTTCTTCTGAGTTTCTTCTAAACAATTCTTGCTGCTTCTCATCCTTGGACAAGCCAATTCCCCTGCTCTGCTCTTAGGCTGTGTTATGTTCCACACACCACAACAATGTAACACTGTTAGGATGCATCAAGAGTAAAGAAGTTCTGGTGGACCACAGTGCTACATTTGGAACTTTTTGTGGATTTTATTGTAAAAGTTGAGATGGACACCAACAGACCTTGTTGTAGTCTGTCTCCCTAGATTGAAGGTCTTTTTGTGAGAACCTTAATTCTCCCCCTCAAAGCAGATAGAGATAAAGGAATAATTTGATCATTCATTTTCTCCACACTTACCCAGTTTTGCCTCAGTTATCCACTTAAAGGTTCCAGTGGTCTGTTTGGCCCTGTCACAATACTAGAAACTTACAATGATTATCACCCATAGCTGTTTCACTCTCTTCTTCCTCACTGTTAGCCACTGTGTAGTTCTTCCTCATCTCCCCTTTGCTGGTGCTGAATTTCCCTTTGGAGTAAGCACAGTCTGCATTCTGTATTTCTTAATATTTTATATTGTTTGCCTGTTGCGAAACATAAAAAGTAGATAGTTTGTATCCATTGTTTGGCTTAGCTATTTGAAATTATTTCAGATTAGTGATGTTCTGCTAATGGTTTAGAAGTGTCATTTTTGGTGCCTTCATACTAAGTTTTGAAGAACTGGATTTTCTCTAGCTTGCCATTTCCCTGAGAAATAAGGCAAGTCAGATGTGGAGTTTGGGTTCCATAAACTTGCAGTCTGTGTGGGCTGACAAATCTTGTTGCCTAGACCTACACAAGAGGCTGTTTGACATAATCTGGCAGTTTAAAAAAACATTTTTCTTTTTCCTAGTGCAAAGGCAGTTTTATTTAGGGCATGCGGAGGCTCGGTGATGCTGGAAGTCTGCCGTGCTCAAAGGCGACCTGTGGAGTTTTGTCAGAATCCTGACCGGGGTGAAAAACTAGTTTGTCTTTTCCCTTGTGGTGCAATTCTTCTGCTCCGGTTGGCTGTCAGCTCCCCTGAGCGTTTGGTTCAGCCAACTCAACAGTGGATCCAAGTGCAAGAACACAACTGCAGGGAAGGAAACCTGAATGTTTTCCTCTTTAGATGGCTGTTGCTGAAGGCTTTTGCCAGCTCTTATGTGGCCCAAACAGTGACTAGTCCTTAGAGCAGAGGAGTAGGTTTCAGCCTGTTGTGTGATTGGAGCGTATCTTGTGTTTGAATTTACACTTGCAGAAATAAAAATAGGCTTTAAAAAAGTTGTGGGAAATGTGAGGCGTTGCTGTCAAGGGCAGTAGGAACCAACTCTGCAGGCCCTGACTTGTGTCTAAGGGTATTTTGCTGGTTGACACTCAGCATCTCTGCTGATTTAAAAGCTGTACTTCCTTGAGGCAGAGACAAAAAGAGGTTAGTTAGAAGCAGGCTGTTATTACAGAGATTTTGTTTCCCCATTCCATCCCCCTCCCCAGTCACAACCTTTCAGAAATATTTTAGGTTTGGGACTTGAGCTGGGGAAGCTTTCCTCTCCCTCTCTCAAGCTTTTGTATGTGTTCAGATTTGATGTGACATCTGGGCACGGTGGAGAGGAAGTGGGGGGTAGGGGGAAATACTGGAGAAGTTTCTTATCCTGCTTGTGCATAATTAAGGAGTATGCCTCCTGGGAAAAGGGAATAAAGGCACCCCAGGTCCTGCCATGAATTACATGACTTACTGCTGGACCAAAAGTGGGCTTGACAGTTGCCAGAAGGTTGGCGCAATAATAGCTCGCCTACCAGCGGGAGAGCCGACGGCTCTCCTCCCGTCGCTCCCAACGTGAGACCCCACTCAGAGCATCCACTTGTCCTCTCTGGAGAAGAACAGAGTCCTGCTCACAGCAGGGAGTCATGGGCAGAGGCTTGTGCCCTGAGGACAAGGCAGCCTGCACTGAATGATGTTTTACCAAGTGGAAAATATCCCCAAGAACAGTGTTTGGTGATGGGGGGAGCTATTACAAAGTGTGAAGCTTGGCCTAATGATGGCATCCTGACGTGGGGTTATTGTTTGAAGATGGAAAATGTGAGTAGTTCAGATTTCATTAGATGAACTGCCAGAGATTTTCTGGTTTTGGAAAGATAAGCAAGTCTATGATGGCAGCAAAATGCCATGGATCAGTCAGAGTCTTGGCACTGGGTTACAGCTCTCAACTGAACACAAAACTGGAAATGCCAAATTCTCCAGTGTTTGTCTCCCTGTGTACAGACATTGTACAATAGAAGAGTGAAATACATTACAGCTTAATTGATAGCTACTGTGTGCCTGTAGATTGTGTCTTACAAAAATCTAGAAATCTGCTGCTCTTCTCTACAACAGGAGGTGAGGGCAGAGGAATACAAATGAGAGTCCAAGGAAAGACCAATAACAAGAGTGTGAGAAAGGGAAACTGTCCGTGAGAAAAATGACACATGGTGAAGTCCATCTTTTTTAAGTCTGTTATTTATGAGGAAAACTGCAAAATCTTACTGAGCACACCGTGGTGATCCTTGGTTTATATTGATAGAACAATTGAGTGCATCAGTAATGAACACTAACGCTTTTACTTCATAGTTAGATGGGAAGTCATTATTGAAAGTTTATTTTTTTAGCACTAAACAAGAAAGAAAATTTAACAGGTGTATTTGATTCTCCATTTAACATAATGGCTTTCTCCCCCTCCCCCTTTTTTTTGTCTGTTTCCTTCCAGGTGCTCGATCCTTGCGTGTAGTGCTTATGTGGCTCTGGCTTTGGGAGATAACCTTATGGCTTTGAATCATGCAGATAAACTTCTACAGCAACCAAAGCTGTCAGGGTCTCTTAAGTAAGTCTGGTGGGGTCATTTCTTCTTTCTCAGCCCTGCTTTTTGCTGGAGAGTTCTGAGTTGAAGCTTCCAATGTCTGTAGTTGCTCGCCAATTCTGTATCTGATGCAAACAATTGCTTGACCTGCTCCTGTTCTTGTTGAAGCCCTGACTAAGTGTCCATTGACACACAGGAGCATGAATTCCCTCCTTTGTGCACAAATTCCATGTAATTTGGAATCTATTGCTGCTTTTGTTGCTGTTTCTCCAGCTCTGGGTCCCATGCAGCAGCAGGACCATTAGGTCTCTGTTGTGATTCACCGTGGGGTTGCACGTGCTTGTATTAGCCCAGTGCAAGGGGCAGGGATGTGCAGCTGTGGGTAGCCAACATCAGCCCAAATCCGTGCTCTGAAAGGCCACTGAGGAAACTACAGCCTCAGAGGGGAAGGTTTGATCTGCCACTCAGGGTACCAGATCTTAGGTGGGCAAGACTGTCACTTCACCTGCTACTGCTGCTTGTATAGATTCCATTCTTCAGTTTCTCTTGTTCACCTCTCATTTGGCACTCTATTTTTTTGAAGGATATTCAAAGCGCATTCTTTTTCTGCCCGCCAGTTCTCATACAGCTCTACAAATTCAAAAAAGGCAACTTTAGCCCCATTCTTCTGACTTTGTGCATTTAATGCACAGGATAAAATATAACAGAGGTGTTTTTACAGTAGTAATAGTTTTCAGAACTGGTAGGTACTCATGGAAAGCAAGGTAACTTGTCCTTATTTTTATATGCTGGCACCATGCTCTAAACTGGTCCATGCCAGTTCTTTGGCTCCTGTTCCTGATACTACTGCAGGAGCTCATGCTTTTGCACAGTCATTGTATTAGTAAGATATTTGAGGAGTTTGCAAGGTAACACATAATTTATGTTACCATTATGTAATGAAGGAAATGCTAAATGACAGGTTTTTTGCAGAGACAAAGAGCTGTGTATCTTGGTCCCAGGAAAATAGGTGCTTTATTTTTATTGAATATAAAGTCATGTAACAATTTAAATTGTAGATCTATCCATATTCTGGGGTGACTTTTCTTAATTCTCGGAAAAAAGCCACACCAAGGTACTTTCTCTGTGGAATGGTAATTCCTGTGCATAGATGAATTGTCGCTATTTAGGCGTGGATTTTTTTTTATAACTTTGGTGCCTAAAAGCAGTAAATGGTAGAACTGAGTATTGTGGCAATACCTTATGAGCAAGTTAACTTCCATACAAGTGTTCCCAGTAACAGTTCCCATGTGCTCACATTAAAAACTGCATTGTTTGTCTCACATAGCAAACTGTGGGGATTGCTGTGCTGACATTTGTACCCTAACCCTTTGCTGTTGTAGGTTTCTGGGGCATTTGTATGCAGCAGAAGCTCTCATCTCTCTAGACAGAATATCTGATGCCATCACTCACTTGAACCCTGAGAATGTCACTGATGTTTCCCTCGGGATCTCTTCAAATGAGCAGGATCAAGGTTAATGCATCCACACTTCATTATAACTGGTTATACTTTCAGCTGCCTTCCTGCTGTAACTTTCTGGATGCAAATATAATGATGATTAAGACATTTTGTTTTAAGACCTGTAGGTTATTGCAGGGTGGGGGAGACTGTTGTTTGTGGGTTTGTTGTGTTTTTATTTTAATGGCTTCAGTTCCTACTTTGTTTTGTCTTTTCCCTGTTTGTCATTCCTGTGAGGTGGTTAATTCTGTAGCATCAATAGGACTGTATATTGTAGTATTCTGACTTGTTTGGTGGGAACTTTTGAAAGCTGCTTTCGTTAAATATGCTATTATGGTTGAGTTTGGGTTTCATACCATCTCTTCCAGCTTTTTGGTCTTTAAACCAGGCTTTGATGTACCACTGGAGTGTACTTTAGCGAGATATAGGAGTGGGGAGAACTTAGTTAATCTGTATCTTAGTCTTCTTGTTGGGAGTGTGTATTCTGTAAGAGAAAAGTACTTCAGAACCCATCTGTATAGTGAAGTCTACAGAGCTCTGTTTCCAGTGAAGTGTCTGCAGTTTAACTTCCCTGTACTCATCTGCAAATCTAAAAGCACAACACTGAAGATAGGAAGTCTTCAATGACGTAAACTCTTGAGTAAACTGATCTGTTTTCCCTGTTTAATGTCAGACAGTGAAAAAAGGAAAAATTTGTATCTTTGTATTATTTTTGTAATAACCTTTTAAAAAGGTCACAGAATATGATGGGGGTTGTTGGTTTTTTTTGCAGGGTCTGACAAAGGAGAGAATGAGGCAATGGAGTCATGTAAGTACCAGCCTCTGTATTCAGCAGAGTACAAGAACTTACTTGGCCAGCTGGAATAAAAGTGTAAGAAAAAAAAGAATTTTATTTTTTTTTAATTGCAGCTGGCAAGCAGACACCACAGTGTTACCCCAGTTCGGTCACGTCTGCACGAACAATGATGTTATTTAACCTTGGAAGTGCTTACTGCTTGAGGAGTGAATATGACAAAGCTCGAAAGTGTCTTCATCAGGTATGAAAAACAAATCTCAAGGCACCTTTAGAGACAAATGTACTTCCTTAAAAGTACCATTTAGATCACAGCAAATTCTGGTGATTTCACAGCCCAGGTTTATTTGCAGACTCTGCTGAAATGGTAGTTTTCTTCTGTCTTTATGAAACAGTCTCTATTAGAAACAAAACAAAGAATTCGAAATCTCTTACTTGCATAAAAAGTTCAGTGCCACTATCGGCAGCATTTTCTTTTCCTTAGGTCATATCAGACCAGTAGAAGATGACTAGGAAGCCTTTTCACATTTTCTAAGTTTGCTGGTTTGGGTTTTTTTCTGGTCTTTTTAATGGTCTAGCAGTAATTGTTATATTTCGGAGAAGGCTTTCTCCCTGGTCATTTAATAACTCACCGTCAGAACTATTATCTTTAGGGCTGTGAGAACAAACTGCAGTTCTGCTGGAGGTATGTTTCTTGTCTACCTCTTGTCCCAAGAATTCTCAAGTACTGCTTTTGAAATGCTGTCTCCACTTAGCCTGTGTCACGTCACTTGGTCTTTCTCATGCCTGGGACCCATCTTTCAGTCATGCTGTTTCTCTTTTTGCAGCCATTCCTGTCTGTCAGGAAGACTACTTGGATGCATTGTTGAGCTACAAACTGAAAACAGCAGCTTCCAAATTACTTCACAGTAGTTGTATTTGTGAACAGATTCAAATCCTTGAGGCTCTCAGCTACTTAGGGCAATTGTCTGGTTCTTTTTCCTCCTGAGGCTTCTTATGCTGGGGCAAGTGTCTGTGCTGGGGCTCTGTAACACCTGTGTAAAACCCAAAGGAGTGCAAGGCCACCCATGCATGTAAAATATGGCGGGGCTCTGCATCTACAATAAATTCATTGACTTCATAGCTGAAAAATGGTTGTATGTGGAAAGCTAATGAATGACCATTGATAACTTTGATGCCGAACTTTGGAGCAGTGGAGGTTACCTTCTTCACCTGTCACCTCCCCGGCAAACCACACTAGGCTGGCCCAGGAATTACAGATCCATATGAACATAAGTGCACAGCAGATGGTCCTGCTAATTAGTGTGAAACAATCTTGCTATGTAGATAATCCTGCAGTCTCTCCTTGCATGCTTAAACCTGATGGAGTGTGTGAGTTTGAAAAAATCTGATCTTAGTTAATGAATTGTTATTTAGTTTTGTTACCTAAGATGGTGGTAGCAATCTTGTCAAGAGGCACTTTCTTTGTGCTGGATCTTTCTCTTAAGCACTTTTTCTCCCCACCCTCTTCTTTTTCAAAAAGGCTGCTTCGCTGATCCACCCCAAAGAGATCCCTCCAGAGGCCATCCTGCTGGCTGTGTATCTTGAATTACAGAATGGTAAGTTGGGAAATGTTCCATCAACCTGAATTTGGGATACAAAGGGAGGAGGGCAGTAGTCATCATTCCTACTCCATATAGAGTTGTGCCAGTATTTTGAATTATACCCTTTAGGCCCTGCCTCCATTTTACACTGCTGTGGATCCATGTATGTGCACCCTCACTTCCACAGTTTATTGCCATCCTGTTCTTACACACTCCAGACTTCCTAAACATTCATTTCCTGAGCTGAAGTTTTCTATACTCGGTGCAGAAGCCAGTGGTCATAGGCTCAGTAAAACCCTTCATGAGGTTTGTAGTATAAAGAGGGTTTGAAAAGCTTTCTCCATTAAAAGGCAACCACAATCCAAATTTCCCAAAGAAGCCTTGTCAAGGCCTGTGTAGCAAGTATGGCAGCAAAGCTTGTAATAGTGATAACTTTCTCTTCCAAAATGCTTCCTTTTGAAGGTTCACTGCATTTGTATGAGGGGAAAGCTCTACATAATGGGACACTGGAAAAGTTGCACTTGAATTCTGCAGTGTGAGCAGACTGGTGCAGCTGCTGGTTGAAGCTGTCATGGTTGCAGACCTGTGCCCCTTGGGGGGCACTTGATATCCAAGTGGTGTGAAATGTTCTGTGTGCCTGTTCCCCTTCAGTGAAGCTGCATTGCAGGCAGGCAGAGGATTTGAGCATTTGCATTTGGAATTGAGACTTCTGCAAAGCTTTTCTTATGAAGATGTCTCTACATTGGAATTTTGGAAACCTTTATTTCTGCAACAAAGATGTATAGAGCAGAAGAGAGTAGAAAGTGGGATTTACATCCCTCGCCCCCTTTTAAGTATATAACTGAAAGAGGCTAAAATTTTTTGTTCTATAAATGACAACACAGTGGTGCATCTCTTCTGAAACTAAAACTTTAGTGAAAGAAAAGTATGAGGGAGAAATACTACCCTCAGAACTCAGTGTCTTTTCTCCTGTAATTTTACAAGTTTAATTCTTAACAAAGAGTAAGTTTTCCATTTATATCGGTGATTATTTGATGGGCCATACATACAGCTGAAAATCAGATTTCTTCTTTTAGAAACATGTTTTAGCCCCTTGGCATTCACATTACTGTCTGCAGTGTCACAGTGTGAGGGCATTTTCTTTGAAATCTGGAGTCTCAGTGTGCAGCTGGGAGAGGGAAGAGGTGCCTTTGGGAAATTAGAAGGTGCTTTGGCATCTTCCAGCTTGAGGTAAAAGCTTGATGTCTTCAGCTAAGAATAGGTGGACTTAATCAAAACTATTTTTTTTCAAATTTACTGTTGTCTACTGCTTTTCCTCTCCGTGCCAGCATTTCACTGGAGAGGAAGGGCTGCTGGTGTACCTGGCCCGGGCCCAGGGCTGGCTCATCAGCTCTGTCCCTGAACAGTAATTCATGTGTCATAAAATGGTATTTTGGGTTTTTAAATTGAAACTTGTCTTGTAGGTAACACGCAGCTGGCACTGCAGATCATCAAGAGGAACCAGCTGCTCCCTTCTGTGAAAACACTCTCTGACATGCGGAAAAAGCCTGTTTTCCAGCCAGTCCACTCAATCCAGCCCATTCAGATGCCAGCTTTTACCACTGTTCAAAGGAAGTGAGGTTGTGCTTTAACCTGCTGCTGCCCTGATCATGAGGGCTTGGGATTTTGTATATTTTTTTAACCTAGGACACCTGAATACCCCAATTGCTGGAGTGTGTTTGTTTATGTAAATTTTTAATAAAAGATGTAAACCAAAAGACTTGTTTGTAAAGGTTATTTCATGAATGATGGGAGGTTGTTACCTGCTTTGAATGGGAGTGGCAGTTTATTTACCAAAAAAAAAAGGTTATCTAAGTGTGTAATTCAGCTCTTTTTGAAGAGAATAGAGGGGAGAGCAGTGAATGGAGAGAACCATTTACCTGAACTAAAGTCCTGCTGAAATAGCAGTTGAGCTGTTGTGGTGGCTGCTGTTTTGACACATATGAGCCATGCTCTTCCTCAAAGAAGAGGGAACGTGTTTCTGCTGGCTTTTTTTTTTTTTGTTTGGGGTTTGTTTTCCTCTCCTTGGTTTTCCTTTGCCCAGCAGAAATGTGTAGTGGTGCAGGTACAGTGGAAGCATGTGCCTGGCTATAAGGAAAAGGTTGGGTTTTGTTTGGGTTTTTTTTTTTTTGGTGGTTTGTTGTGCAGTTTTTTGTCTTTGCTTGTTTTTTTTCTGTTTCATTGCTTTTGGTTTTGGGGGGGGTTTGTTGTCAGTATTTTTTGTTTGTTCATTGTGTTGTTAGGTGCAGGGGTTTTTGGTGGGATTTTTTGCCTTTTTTTTTTGGGTTGGGTTTTGGTAGCTTTTAAATCTAGTTTCCACTGTAGAGGAACACCTCTCCCTTTCTAGGAAATGTCTGCCTTTTACTCAGATGAAGATGGCAGCATAATCAAAGACCCTCTGGTTACTTATTGGGAGCACAGGCGCCGAGGCGCCGTCCTACACTGGGACTTAATGCAGGTATAAGATAATTGGAGCCCAGCACTTCTCCTGACAGTCCCTCCAGGGGTGTTTTGTGCCATTTCAGCTATCCTGATAATCTCCAGGGTAGAGCTGAGCTACCACCTTATCTCCCTGTGCTGCTGGCATTGTCCTTTGCCTCCAGCCAGCACCAAGAAGGTCACTCTCCCAAGCAGCACTGGGATGCGGGGCCGGCAGCGCCTGCCCTCAGTGACGTGTGAGGTAGGCAGCAGGGCAGCCCTGGGTTGTACCCACCGTCTTGCAGAAACCTGACAGAAACAACGTGCAAGCTGGAGTGAGCACGGGTGTGTCTCCAGCAGGAAGCAGTGCAGCAGCGAGCTTGAGACCTGCTACTCTCCCTCGTGTCAGGTCACTGCCTGCGCTGCTTTTCAATCCCTTCAGAATAACAGCCCAGTAGCTGCCTTTTCCAGTAACTTTTTTAGCACTGCAGGAGGTGCCCCTCAGGTAGGGGCAAACAGTTTAGAAACACTAGGAATAAAAAAAGTATCAGGAAAAAGTAGGTAGCCATCACCTTTCTGAAAGAAGAAAGGGAGCTGATACATCCTTTAGGTCAAAGTAGATTGACTGATTAAATACAGAAAGGTTCGAGATGCTCCCTGTGTGGTCCCGGCCCCTGAATTGAGAAGATTCTTCCCCGCCCTCCCAGGAATGCGGGGCATTCATATGCAAAAGATGCTCTCGCCGTGCCCGGGCTCGGTGAAGGATGCAGTTGTTTCCCAGATAAGGCACATCTTATCGCAGCCGCGTTTGCACGTGAGCCGCAGCCTCCGGCCCCAGCTCTGTGTCCGTGCCTGCTCCTGTGCCCTGAGGCGGCTCAGCCCCCACAGCAGCTCTGCCGCTTCCCGCTGCCCGTGGCACTGCGGCGCACAGAGCGATGATGAGTGGTGATGAGGGCTTTCGGCTTCCATCGTTCACTAGTAACAGAAAGGAAAAAATAAGTATCAAAACACATCAAGGAGGGCAGCAGCCTGGCTTCTGCTTCCAGTCCCTTCTCTCTTCCCTCAGTTGCTTTCTGTCTCTTGTAGGAAAGAAGTGAAAGTCAGGTAAAACCGGGAGCTGTCCTTTGATAGAAAAATCCCTGTTTTAGAAAAAAGGCTGTTCTCGCTCATCACAACCTTTAGCTCTGGCCATGGCCCCGGTGCAAGAACAGCACTCATTCAGCAGTGTCCTAAGCCATCTCCTGGTGGTCAGTGAGCTTCTGGGTTCCCGTTGTCTTCAGGAAGAGGGCACAGAGGAGCCACGGGAATACAGAGTAATAGAGGAAGCTGGACAAGCGCACCTGGGCAGCCTTTGTCCCCACCTCCACAGGGCCTTCTCCCTCCCTCCCTCCCACTCGAAGTGATCTCTGTACTGCTGACCTGTTACCAGCTGCTCCAGCAGAAAGAAAGCAATGGCCTGGTCAAGGATTTTGATGAATAGAGCACAGCATGGTGCTGAGAGCCCTACAGCTGTACAGGCCCAGAAGGCATCTTGGCTTTGAAAAGCTAAAGCAGCCAGCACTTCCAGAGCCTGGAATCCACCTCCACTGCTATCCTGGGACTGCTGGGAATTCAGTCAGCGACCCTAATTCTCAAACCTTCCTCCTTCCTTGAGGAGCATCTTCGTATGCTCACCATTTCTTTTTAAACATTTTCCAAGGTAGCGAGGAAAAAGAACAGCTTTCCACCCACCCAACTTCTGTTGACAGCCTGGCCTGTAAGATGCCACAGACACCTATTAAATGTTCTGGTGGCTTTGCTTTACACTGCCTTGCAGAAGAAGCAGTCTTTCAGTTGCCAAGGTGAAGGAATGGAAACCTAGAAATGGACCTGAAAAAGTTAAACCAGAAACTTTCTGGCAAAATACTGGGAAAAAAGCATTGAGTTTGAAGCAGTGAGTTCAGTATCACAACTCTTTCCTCCAGTCATAACAATGAGGACTTCTTCTAACAGCACAGACAACTAAGAGGGGCTTTTTCTTTTTTGCATTCTGATAGAAGAGAAGGGTTTTTCTGGGTAGTACAGAAACACACACACGCAGAGTTGCCATGAAAAAAAACCTCACATTTATTTGATTAAACAAAAATAAAATAAACTGCATAGGAACATTTTAAAGTCCAGAGAGACACTGACTTTGTTTTAAGGCTGCCAGTAGCTGATACATCATCTCCTTGCTACATCCTTCAGCCTTCCCTATGGACCACAAAGATACATTCAGAAGCCTCCATTAACACAAGGGTTCTAACATTTTGTTCACTTATTCTACGTAAAAGTTCGCACATAACCTGTCATGCTTTCTTCTCTGCAGTACTCAACATCTGACAAGTAAAAATTTTATCACTTTTTGTCCAAGTAGAAATGTGATGCCCTTTTTGGAGTATGGCAAATCTTGTCACAGCCTGTCTCATTTTCAATTAGATACAAAAGCTCTGAGCAGCTCATTAAAAGCAGAGCACTGTCTGTCCTCCCGAGATATTTTATTATTATTAGGAGAGCAGCATGATTAGTCACTAAAGTAGAAAAGAAATAACAGAAGAGGAAACTAAAAAACCAAATCAAGTCAAGATACCCAACATCCAAAGAATGACAAGATCAGCCTGGATCCCAATGTAAACCTGCACCAAGGCAATGCTACTTATAAATCAGTAGTGAAAACTTTGTAAGATGGGGCATACATCTACAGCCAATTAAATGGGGGGGAGGGGTGGGAGAGAAAAAAAATGCATGTTTGACATTGGTTTCATGGGGCTGAGCTTCATTTTGTTCCAGGCTTGCAATTTCTATTTGAGTTAAATCTCAGGCATGTGTTCAACACCCCCAGCTCCTCCAAGGACCTGTGCACGAAGCGAGCAGGGCATGACAGGTAATGCACAGCACAAACAAGAGTCACAGATGTAAGAAACCCCCACCAACTCAGGTGACTAAGCAAACCTCACAAACTAGTTAAAAACCTCTTAGTCATTTTAGGAAAAAAAAAACCAAAACCACCTAAAAACAAAACCCAGAAACAGACATCTCTCCCTCTGAAGGAAAAACTACTACATTGTCTGAAAAGTACTCTACAAACCTATAAAAGGACTTTTTTTTTTTTTTTTTAACTAGTCTGGTAGTTCAAAAGGAAGTTACTTAACTACATCAGTACACAGACACTTAACATTCAGTCAGTAAGGCTCCATGAAAAGAGCTTAAAAAATTATCTACCTGAGTTTGTAAGTTGATACAATCATTAATAGAAGGTCTAAGACCATGCAGGTACACAAAGCAGTTTTAGAACCATTACTGGTTGAACAATGATGGAAAAAGATGCCAGTCTGGCTTGTTAACCCGTAAGATCACTTAGAGACATCAATGTACATTTCCCACCATAACATTTACCAAACCCAACACAGCCTATTGTTATGAGGGGTCTCCTGTACCCACTTCTGCCACCCCTTAATATGCACTGGGGAGGGAAAAGGATTTTTTTTTTCCCTCCCAATAGAGTAGTCTGAAAATGTGCTTCTGCAACTTTACTCCACAGGTAAAACAGGGGGTATGTTGCACATCACAACTAAATTTGCCTAAAACCACAAGACGCTGGTTTTAAACTGCCTCTCCTGAGTATGTCTGAATCTAAGCTGCCCTCCAGGAATAGGAACTTGATTGCTTTGTCATGGTGGAAAAAATCCCATTGAGTCAAGCAAGCTACTTATACAATCACCAAGTCAATAAAATAAAAAATCAGGACCTTATTCCCTTCAAGCATTTGGTATTGCATTGTGTTTACAGCAATCGTAACACCAGTCTTCCCAAACAGGACACATTGGTAGGCATGCATAAAAGTTTTTCTCTTGTAGAGAGAAGACCTAAAGGTCTTACGGACATAGGAACACTGCAAATGAACATGAAGTATGTCACGTCAGCCAGTAGTGTCATAATACTGAACAAAAGTTTACACTTCCATACCTCGTAGTGAAACCAGAACAAACTCGAAATTGTTTCAGGTCTCAGTACAGTTTGCCTGAACATTTGGTTTTATTTACAGATTCTCTAGCAAGGGCAGCTTAATATCTCCATAGGCAGGCAGCAAAAACAAAAGCAAACAAAAGCAAGCAGTCACCACATAGTACACACTTAGTATCTCTGTTTCAATTAAAATGCTTTTCCAACAGGCAGGATGAATCCTCCCCCCAGGCAGATTCTCAACTATTTCCCAAACCTGTCTGATGCTAAATTGAGGTAGATGATTTACTTCTGCAAAGTGAGGTAGAACTTCAAGCAAAAGATAGTGGCATCTCTAGTTGTGCATTTTGTACCACAGCAAACTGGGTTTCAAACTCCCAAGGACTCAGAGACCAAAGGTACAATATTTGTCTAACGCAAGTACCAGTGTCCTTTTTTATACAGTTCCAAACTGTTTGTCTAAATATCTCTACTTTTAAATACCCTTTTACCTTTTGGCACCATTTGGCTTACACTCCTTTAAAAAATAAACAAAACTTTGGCACAATATTTTTTAAAACTAGAACTGAACAAAGAAATCTTACAATCAAAGTTATGGCAAGATGAGCCTATAAACCTGCTCTCTTCAGGAATTAATTTTGGTTTAACTGTAACATAAGAGACTGGGCCCACTTTCCTGCAATTCCAAGGGAATGCCACATCCAAGTGAGTTGTTCTTTCTCCCAGGTTGGTTATGTCTGGCCCTAACATGCATTAATTTTCAGGTGTTATCTTCCTTCCCTCGCTTTTTAAAAAATTTTAAGGTTTATGGGCCTTCTTAAATAAGTTATACTGAAAAGGTACTAAATAAAAAGGAGTGAGTTATCTGAAGTTACCTGCATTATCAAGTACTGAATCTGCTTCAGTTTGCTACTGAAGTTCCTGCTTAAATAATTCTGAGAAAGGACAAGATTGCTTTGTATGCTGAACACCCAAACCAGCCACACTGATTGCTGATAACATTTTGTCAAGCAGAGGGTTTACAGAGAGCCACTGGTTTAACCTGGCATAGAGAAAATCCTTTGGGAGTTCTAGCAGACAGCTCTGTCACCCACATTTGCTGTTCCCCAACCAAGAGGCACACACTCACTTTTACCCTTCTCCAGACCATTTTCCCTAGTTAAGAAGGTTACTCTGAATGCTTGTTTGGTTTGCAATCCAGCTTCCAAGCCTTGCTTTTCCTCTCTGCATGCATGTATGTTGTGATACTGGGGCATTAACCTGAGAACATGCACGGAAAAGCAGAGCAAGGTTTGAATCTCATTTAAGTATTTTACTTTTTAATGAGCCCCTATGGGGCATCTGATGTTGGCATTGTTTATTAGCACTACTTTTTTCATTGCATATAAAACACTCCATTTTATAAGCTACACTACCACTTTTCAATGAGACCAAGTGTGCTTAGCACTATCTATCACAAAGATAAGGAATTCTTTTGGGTAGCTAAATAGTAGTGTTTTTAAAACGAAAAAGCTCCCCAACACATGAGGTCAAACACTCAAGGTTCGGTTTGCAAGCAAATCCCACTGAGTTAAATAGACAGCAACTTAGAAAGAGTTCAAGTCATTCCTCTTCCTGACTGAGCTGGGCTGGGGGGTTGTGCAATGGCTCCGTTCAAGACAGCAAAGGGCAGCTTCAGTGTCTGTCACCTTCCACACGGTGCAGGCTGGGGGTGGCAAAAAGTTTCTCCAGTTCAACACACTCCTGACTGCACACCTCACTTTTTTCTCTAATGCCTGGAAAAACAACTCCCTTCTAGCCGCAGAGAAGGGCAAACCCCACGAGCATTTAAGCACAAGAGCATTTCTAGGACACTTCAACACTGTCAGCCACTCTGGTCAAAGTATTAAGAGACCTGTCATTTTCATTAAGACATGATAGGATAAATGCAAGGACACTGCAGACAATACATTAAAGCTTTTAAAACCAGTTTTCTTTGGTATCTACATCTTGCAGTCTATTAGTTTTCACAGCCCAAGTCGCAAATTCTTGGGCTGAATAACACAAGACAACCATGGACATCTGTCACAACTGCGGACCACCCCCAAGAAGGGAGGTGTGTATGCAGGCAGAACTTGCAAAAATTGAAGGTAAACTAGCTCTCTCTCTCATACACATTTTGTGTGGCCACAGAAATTAAATGACAGACATCTGTATAAAAGATTATCCTTTCAAGACTGTTTTTAAACCATGCCATCCTAAGATTAAGCCTAACTGAAACACACTGCTTTGAAGAGTTTGCTTCCTTGAGGCTTTGACTGAAAGGCAGCACAGTTGTTTTATCCCATTTAATTTAGGTGTTTTTCCTCACCCTTCTTTTGAAAGAGGTTTTGCCATCTCATGAGTCTTTCTTGTCTCTTTCTGGTCCTTTAGTTTAAGCCTCCTCTAAAGTGGCAGCTCCCTCTGTCTGCACACATCATTGGTATTTCTACAAAACCCAGAAAGTTAACACTCCTTGGAGGGGAAAAGCAGCAAGAAGGAAAGTGCACCCTGTGATTTCTCACGAACTTGTAAAGAGCCTTTCAGCCTCAGGTCACTTTTGTGCATGGTGGCTGGCAGAGAGATGAACCCTTTCCTTGGAGGATGGTTAAGGCTCTTCAGACTTTTCAAGAACGACCATGTTTACATTTCAGATATCTTCTCTTGCAAACAGTAAGGTAAATCCCATGGCATTTCCAAATCCAAGAGTACTGACATTTTTGCATTGCAGAAAAGCCCTCTGTTTCCCACTTTAAACAATTCTTGTTTGCCAACATCAGAGGGTGAAGCTACAGGTCTGTAGAGACCGTATCTGCATGAACAGCTAAACCGGAATGCAAGAAATTGAAGAATAAAACCAAATCCTTCCAGGGATTCAAAGTCACATTTTGCTAAAGAGATCTCTATTCTCCCCAAAAGTTTCTGCTTCTCAGAATACCTGTTTTTATATCCCCGAAAGGGCAAACTTCCCCTGCCTCCAAGCTTTTAAGGATCATATACATTAATTTTACACAGAATTCTTTGGTACTGCCCTGGGAAAAAAGCAGCAAAGTTTCACCTTGATGCAGTTTGCCTTTAGCTGGTACTGGTAACTCTTCACTTGGATCTGTAGCCAGAGATCCTGCAGCAGGGAGCTACAGGCCCACCCCACCCACCCTAAAAGCTACAGTAGACATTCCCAAAATCTTCAGTCCAGCTCTTTGGGGAAGCCAGAAGATGGAAAAAAAAAATTTCATCACTGATAGAGTTATTGCAATCCTCTCTAAACATAACAACCCAAAACAAAACAAAGCAAAACAACTGTTGACTTCTCCAAAACACACCCTGAATCTCCAAAGCTGTGCTTATTTCTTACTTTCGGAAAAAGGTACCACTTCTAACAAAATCAAACGTTATTCCCCTAAAGTCTCTCTATGGGGAGGGGCAAGAAACGCTAGTCATTTCACAAGAAAGTAAATCAAAAGGGTTTGATTTTCCCTGTTTCAGTGCTCCTCATAACCTCTTCTGTTACCCAGATTAGGGGCACTGGTAAAAAGAAACAGTAACTTTTTTCAAACTAATTTAGCTTTCAGGTGAAAAGAGGTAAAAATGAAATTCATAATGACAGGGTACATTAAAGGAAGCCTTGCTTTTTATCTAAACTTTACAATGACCGCACTAAGCCACTAAAATGAAAAATTTGGTTTAAACTTAAGGAATTTTTGTGCATTTTCACCAGCTTCACTTTGTGCTGTTAAATTACTGTGTTTTAGTAAAAAAATACACAGAAATGCCAAAAAAGATGCAAACTTGCTCTTCCTGGCGAGTGAATCCCACTCACTTTCACAAAAGGTTCAAAGTTGTCTGGGAACAAGATGCTGTGCTCGCCAGTAAATCAAACACACTGAGGTATAAAAAAGGAGAACAGGAAAAAGTTCTCTGCTGCAGCAGCAATTCAAAAAAAAAACCAACAACAAATGTCCCTCCCTCCCACGTCCCCACCCACAGAACTGCAGAATGGTCAAGAACACAAATTCTCTACAAATACCTACTACCATTTTCTCCGTTTAAAAAGTTACATAGCGCCTTTCCTGGCTTAGTCTAACAGAAGTCACCACACAAACCACCTAATGTGCACAGCAACACTTGTTTGTGCATGAAACCCCATCGGGGGAAAAGAGGTAAAACGTTCTGAACTATGAGTATGTGGGGATGGGGAGGGGGCGAGAAACTGGGGAGGGAGGGGAGGACAATGAGGTAGATAGAATTCAATTTTACAGGCTCACTCCCTGCAGAAAAGGTAAGTACATTCATCTGTAAAAAAATTAAAGATGAGGTAGGTTTGAATTAACGTTGTATTTTTTCATTTTCTCTTAGAAGAATTTCCCTGAGACAGTTTCTTCCTAATTCAAACACAGATTAGAAGACGAGAATTCGATTGTTTCCAAAGTCGACCACAACAATCATGCCATCAGGGGTGACAGCTATACCTGAAGGACGGTCCATCTGACCAAAGCCGCTTCCCTGAGTGCCAAACTTGCATAAAAAGCTACCATTGGACTCGAATATCTGCACCCGGTGGTTCCTGGAGTCGGCCACGATGATGCGCCCTTCCTGATCCACCGCTACTCCCTGTGGGCGCAGGAACTGGCCGTTCCCGGTGCCCTCGGAGCCCAGGAAGCGTGCTGACTGGCAATCTGGATGGATGACCAGGAGGCGATGGTTGTTGAAGTCCGTCACTACCAAGTGGCCCTCGTGATTGAACGTCACACCTCTGGGGGAATCAAAGTGCTTCCAGAGCGCCCCTTCGAAGCCATATTTGTTAAGGAACACACCGTCGGGCCCAAACAGCTGAACACGATGGTTCCTCGTGTCAGAGACCAGGATCTTGCCCTCCGCGTTGACAGCCACATCCCACGGGTAATTGAATTGCCCGTTCTTTGTTCCTTTCTCCCCAAACTTCAGAATGAATTGCCCCTCAAACGTGAAGATCTGGATGCGATGATTGTCCTTGTCGGCCACGACGATCCTACGCGAAACGTCACAGGCCACGCCGGCAGGGCGATCGAACTGGCCGGGCCGGGAGCCCAGCGTGCCAAACTTGTGATGGAAGGTCCCGCATGGCTTGAACACCTGGATGCGGTTGTTACTGCGGTCGGCGACAATGATGTAGCCCTCTTTGTCGACGCTGACCCCCCAGGGGCGGCAGAGCTTGCCGTCGCTGTCTCCCTCGCTGCCGAAGGACAGCCCCGGCAGCCCGATGCCGATGTAGCTGCGCCCAGACTTCACTACCACTTTGAAGGGGCTGTTCTCAATGTGTTGGTTGCACATCATCACGGACACCAGGTGCTCTCCCTCCAGCTGGGGACGGTAGCTGACCAGGTAGGTTCCGTTCTGCTGATCGCTGACGTCTGCCCCAAAAAGGTTTCCATCTGGGCCCATGACCACTGCGGAGATCATGTCACCCCCTGAAAGGCGAGGCTCCCCGTCGTGGTCATAGCCGATCACGGTGAAAGAGGCCACCTTGCCCTGCAGCGCACGCTTGAGACCTTCCCCCGTGGCTTTGGTCAAGGGAGCAAAAGCCCCGCTGCTGACAAAGCCCATTGATTTAATGGCCATATACAATGCCTGGTCAGGGGGGGTGAACATGATCCTGTCGTCTTCCTGTGGCTGGAGAAGGCCTCTGACATTCTTCAGCTCCTGCACCTGAGCCAGCATGCGGTCCCGAGCCAGAAGAATATCCATGGTACGACCTTCCTCCAGGACCTGCTGAACAGCACTAATGGTGTTATCCAGCTTGTTTAGGTTCTGACGTAACTTTTCAACTTGCAAGTAGAGCGACTTGGCCTTGACTTGGCGAATCTTTTCCACCTTGTTGGAAACAGGGGGAGAGAAAAGCACACTTACATCAGAAAAGACAGACCACAACACAGATTTCTCCAGTCTCCCTTCTACTTAAAAGCCAGTTGGACAGTTGTTACAGCATGTTGACACACAGCAGCAGAACAAACATCTAAAAGCCAGATGAAGTAGACAAGAAGAAACAAGGAAAACTACTTATTTATCCAAATTTAGGATTATTAGTCTCTCCTACCCTCCAGGCAAAACCATATATTCCTACTCTGCAGACCTGCTGCATCAGAGTGACATTTGAAAGCAAGAATCACTTGCTTACTAGTAATTATTTGCTTCCTCAAATGCTATTCTGTTTTCTTGTTGCAAGATACTTGACAGATCATCCACAGGCACATCTCATTTAGCCCCCAGGGAGAACAGAGGTTATTGCAGCCTCTGAAAAATAGCAGAGGCTGAGGCTTCACTAACCAGAACTGAGACCTGTTTCAGAAGGTGAGTTGTTGTCCCGCAGAGCTGAGGCTGGGAGCCAGCATCAGCTAATGCCCGTGGGCTCCTGTCATTCCCCTGTGTGCCAGAACTGTTTTCATGTGACTGGATAATACCAGACATCTATCTCCAGGGATTTTTTAGGGTCCAATTATTTTAGTATTTTCTCGTAAATACTGGCAGTCATGCTGAGTGTGTGCTTTAAAACAGGATGCTTCGTAAACATCACTTCAAATAACACAGAAGGTTGCTGCCAGTTCCTGCTTGAGGGACTGAAGTTGGTGCAAAAATGGTTGTTGTGTAAGTCACCTATATAAGCCTGTGTCTATCTTTACTTGTGAAAAAGCACTTTGGACCATCTGACAAAGACACCTGCTTTGTAAAACTAATGTAACATGTCTTTGCTTTATTGTTGCAAAAGTACATTTCCTGATGTCTGAATACCTGCTTGGCTGCAGAACAATAACTGGAATGCATTTTAATGAAGGAAGATTCAATGTGTGAACACTCCTTGGTTAGACACTGACTAGATAACATATGTACAAACATGCTGTAAGTTGAGGTATGCAGATTTTACCAAACTGTAAAAAAAGAATTAGAGATGCTTCTTCCAACAGATGTCCAAGACCAATTGATCTTAGGTCTCAGCTTAATCCTTAGACTCAGCTATGGTATACAAAATTGTTTCTTAGCATGCTTGATACAAGAGCTTATTAGACTCAGTTTGTTTTGCTAAAATCCTTTACCACCACGTTTTCTTCTTAAAATAATGTTTTCTAACTTGAAGAGAACTTGCTCTCAGTGCAGCTATTCCAACAAAGTGCATTTGTACAGCACCATGGGATAAAAAGAGCTTAGGGGCAGCTCCTATTCCTCCTGTACTAGGAATACCTTAAAAGAGAAAGCTGCCAAGCTTCCTGGGGAAGGTTAACAGTGAAAAGTGAGCTTACCTCCCTCAATCCAAAACCTCGGAAAAAGCAGCCTTCAAATTACACTAACTATATAAAGTGCATTTTAAATTTTGCTATTGACACTTAAAAAAGAAAACAAAGCTTCTCTTGCAGGGGATTAATCTCACTGTAGCTAGAGCAGTTCTACACAATAAACTTCTACCAGAGCGGTCATTTTGCTGGCAACAGATATTAAACCAGGAGGTTACTGTTCCAACTCACGCTGCTGGAGAGGAGGGGAGAAATGCTCTAGCACTGCTTCTGGGCAGCACGTGCCTCACCAAGCACACATCCGTGCCATCCCGCCCGGCTCTATGGGACAGGCAGTGGCCACACAGCCCCTGGTTTCCAGCTGCACACGCCGGTGCCACCGCTTGCTATAGGAGCAGTCTCAGTCTACTCATAAACCTTTCCCATCCTGACCAGCCATTTTTGCTCCCTTTTAGCACTACAGCAAATCATGTGGTCATTGGACAAGTCAGCTTGACTTGGTCATCTAAAAGTCCTAATCCTACAGCAGTGAGCGTGTTCCTGTTCAGTACTAGGAATGGGACCCAAAGGGTCAATCCAAACTAATCTGTGCTAAACAAGCAGAGAAAAGCCACGACCATTATGTTACTTTTCTGGAATAAGAAACTTGCCTGTTACTCCCTTTTTACTCCTCCATAATACCACACATGCATTGTGGCTGAAATGAGCCCGTGAGTTCAGGATGGTGCAGATACTCTTGCTAGAGAGTACTCTTTTTTTATATTAGTTTAAAAAAAATAATTACAGGGAGGATGCTACCTTGACTGTGAATAAAGGTTTTTAGGGATAGGGACAATGAAAGTTGGTCTCACAGAATTTCTACTAGTCTTTCTAAAAAAAAAAAAAGACAGAACATATACAGCTTTGCTCCTGTCCTTTATGAGGAGTAGATCGGAAAACTGATTATATTAAGTACCTAACTCTAGAGCAGCACATTAGAGATATTTTGAAGACATTGTCTAGAGGGGCTCTCCTCTCGGGGCAGCTGCTGGGCCAGCAGGGGGAGCGCCCAGCCCGCGTGTGGGGCTGCGCTGCTCCGAGGATGCAGCAGCCCTGCAAAAACCCCACGAGCAACTCCAGTTAAGGAAACCTGCAGCCTTCTTTGGATGTCAGAATCTGGCTGTGTAGTAGTTTAAGCATTTTGTCAGTTTGAAAAGCCCTTGTCAGCAGTACAAACCACAAATGTAAGGGTGCATACCTTCCACAGCAGCTCACACTCCCGCTCTTCCAAGGCCTTCTTATGTCTAGTGGTCACTACTTTGACTTCAGACTGTACCACCTTCGCTTTCATCTCGACTTGCTCTGCCACAGCCTGGGCCTGTTCAATACTCAGCTAGAGAGAAAAAAAGACAAACACACTTCAGGCTTGACCAAACTAATTAAAAATGCATCAGAGGACTGCTGCTTACATTTCACTATACCTTCGAGTGAAGGCATAAAGTGACAACTCTTAGTTTCTTACTAGACCTTTACCCATTTCATATACTGCTGCCTAAAAACTGACAGGATTGTTTAAACACATCTATTACATGGAATTTACACCTTCATTGTGTCTTGCACCAACACCACAGCACAAAATTCCCTGTGCAATTCCAGCAAGCAGCTAGTATGGTAAACAAGAGACTTGCACAGAAATTCACACTCATGTTTTCATGCATAGAGAACCCAGTTTTTCTACTCCCTCAAAATGGTTCAGACTGTTGCTGTGTGATGTGTCTGCTTCTAGTAAGAAATGACACTATAGGGAACCGACTGTGTTGTCTATACATCTGAACTGAACAGAAACACTCCTTACATAGCATGAAGATAATCAATGTTAAAAGACAAAACAAAGAACAAATGGTTATCAGTTAAAAGCATTCATACACTTATTCACACCTTGGGTAGAGACCAAATTGTTTCTAATATAACCTCACAGTGCTAGTATTTTGAAAACATTCTGTAGTAGTATTCTGCAGAATGCACCCAGAAGGAGCCTGTCTCTTTTTCCCCCTCATATTAAAAATGGTTTCCTCAAAAAATCCTTCCTAAACTACTCCCAAGTTTCACAATATATCACAGAAAGGGCCATAAAAACAAAGACCAGGCAAATTTGAAGGATCACAGTTCCCAATGGAAAAGGTTCAATAACAATTTTTTCAACACCTCTGTCATACAGTGAAACCAGCAGATGAGCCTGTGAACCTCAAAGAGGTTAAAAAGGTACTAACTTATTAGTTACAAAATTCTAGAACAAAAGGATGGCATGTGAAGGTATTCAGCCTAAAAAAGAGAGGGGTGGGTCTTACCAACACATTCAAATACTTGAAGGGAGGGCACTGAGAAGGCAGAGCCGGCTCATTGCAGTGGTGCCCTGTGACAGAACCAGAGGGAATGGGCACAGACTGAAACAGAGGTTCCCTCTGAACATTAGAAAACACTTCTTTTTCTTCAGAACTGCAGGCTTATTGAAAAGTAATTTAAAGGCTTCACCGTATATTCAGAACCTTCTGGGAGATACCCTCAGTTTAATTCTACATATAACGATGTACCAATCTAAGAAGCACCTGATGCAACAATCTATGAACTACCCAATGTGACCCAGCATCATCTGGAAAGTCAGATCGTGCTTTGTCATCTTTCACTCAACAGTTGGCAGTATTTTTGAATTCTCAGTTCAGCAGCTTCTAGTTTCTGCAAACAGTTGGAATGTTAAAACATAAAAACTTAAATACAGTGTTACATGGACTTTTTCATTCCAGGTGAGTTATTTTAAGACAACTAGTCTGAATTAGACTTAATTCTTCCAGGTCACATAGGTGATCATTTTCTGAAAGAAAAAGGAAGACTAACTTGGCTAGGTGATTGCTCTCTGGAGAAAAGTTGAAGACAACCCTGACAAAATCAGACAAGACAATATTTCTATCCTTGTTCCAAAGAATTCTCCCGCAAACTGTCAGGGGAAAACAGGAGTGCTATTTGACAGCCAGCCTGCAGCCCAGGGCTCAGCAAGAGGAACAGGTCTCTCAGCTCTTCCTCCTCCATGAACTCCCAGAGTCACCTTCACTACAGTTTTAACAGGGAATGTCTTCCAACTCATAGACAGCCTACATATCCCAGTCCCACTGGAGGCTGACCTGACCTGCCCTCTCACAAAGTTTCTGGCAAGCAAATTTGACAAAAAATGAAAATCTCATTACAACATTTAGCAAAGCAGACATGAAGTCACAACTGGCCATGGATTAGGGCTTCATAAAAGCCAGTAGGCCTCAGACCTAGCTGGGAAAGGCCACACATAACAATATCATGCCTCTGTCTCCTCTTCTTTGCCATTCAAATACAGAACCTGCCCCACCGTAGGGAAAAAAGATGCGTTTCTTCCAAAACAGACCCAGATTCCCAGCAAGTACCGCAAAACACCTTCCTTCTCTTGCAAAGAGAAGGAGGTATCCTCTTGAGAAGTGTTAGGGAAACTATCCACTCATATTCCAATCTTAACGATGATGTCTGTGAAAGCATAAAAGCCTCGATTTACTTATTTTTGCTTTTTGTACAGCAGTACCCATTTAGAACCATGATCTATGTATATGCATCCCTTATTATACCTTAGAGATAAGAGCAATCCCAACTTCCCTCATTAACCCCCACTTAAACCAGAGTCCACCTTTCAAGAACTCCATCACAGCAGGAGAGGAAGCAATTCCCTGTGGATGCTGTGATCTTTCAGCTATAGGAACCAGTTATGGTAGGGCAAATAACAATAGCACAAGGTTGTCTACCAACTGCTCATGTCATCATCTGGATTTATTTTTACTTGCCCAAGTATGAACAACTCAGATCAGTGGGGGATGCCCAAAATGCTAAGACTCTAATATCATCCAGGATACTGGTGAAGTTTTGGAAGAATTCAGAGGATCCTGCACTCTGCCCAAATAAGCTAGAACAGCCAGCTAGGAAGCTAGGCCAGCTAGGAAGGCTGACCAGCATCAAACACGCAGAGTTATGATGGGGGGAGCAGCAACAGGCAAGTTATCTACATCTGAAGCAAAAGCCAAGAGCATTAAGCACAACTTTTCAGATTCTTCTTCACATGAAATCCCTTGTTCACTTTGACTACTATAAGATGTCAGAGTTCTGCCATGAAAAGCCACTCCTGCTGTTTTGCAGGCATTTCCTGTGTGGAACTTGTCTTGGAGAGGGGTCAGCTTTTTCGGAAGCATGTTAAGCAACAGTGTTTCTTGTTCTGGTCAAACTCCACACAATCTTTTTAAAAAACACTTGTAAAGAAAAACAGCTTTTATGATGCTGTCTCCTCATGGTATGTCATAATTTTTCCAGTCCTAGTCAATTAGATGGTCAACCAGTTCACAGACTTAGGAGACAGAAGACAAGGCCTGCGTTTAGCCAAGAATTATGCTGGGTTACTGAATCTGAGATGGAGAACAACTGTTGTTTCCTGCTGTTGGCCAAAGCAGTAAATTATTTATCTGCTGCTGTACCTCTCCACTTGTGGCTTCTCAGGGATCTAAAGATGGCCAATACCACTCCCCATTCTTTTAGAGATGTCACCAGTGCCTTGTGTTTGTTAAGAACAAATAAAGGACTTTGCAGTGTATCTTAAAAACTTTAGGGTTGAAACTGGTACTTTCAATTCCTCAAGAGCAAAACTGAAGTAGCACCAGTCCTTGTGCAGGTGGTATGTTCCAGAGGGCCACCACACTAGGAAACTGCACACAGAGCTCCCTCTCCAGTGAGGGAAACAAATGTGAAGGAAAGCATGAAGGAAAGCAATGCAGACATCCACCACTAGCTGTTGTTAACCAGCACATTTCAGGTTTGAGTAAAAGATGAAGGGCAAAGGTGTACTGGAAACTGGGTGTCCTTTGCAAGCTCCCTTTAGGTTGACACCTCTGTGAGCTCCCCTTTATGTACATTTCACCACCTGAGGGAAAAACTAGTGATGCTCTTGCTACAGCAACTGATGGTATAACACGAACGTATGAAGAAGCCAAGTGCAAGAGTCAAAAGTAGCAAGGTAGCAGCATTATAGAACTTGGCCATGCTTTGGGATATCTATGCTGACTGTAGAGGTGCCCAAATCAGGACTTGCCATTTTGTAGAATGGCAGCACTCAGTAATTTTTTGTATTTCCTGTCTTCTGTTGAACAGTAGGAACTAGAGCCCCAAGTTATAAAAGACTTTATATAATTCCATTTTTACTGAAATATTCCTATGGAATATTTGATGTTCTAGACTCCCAAGTTTTCACAAGTGCCGCTTTTTTAAATGAAAAAAACATGATCAGAAGCATACAATGCTCCGGGAGAAGGAAAAACTGTTACAAAGCTTGTGTTCTGAAGAGAACTACAGAGGTGCTGCTGCCCTCACTGTGTGGTTTCCGCTGTCTGATACTCAAATTAAATCAGTATGTCCACAGTTACGTCCACACAGCACACAGTTATTTGAAGAGGCTAACTCAGGTCTCTGGAACAGCAGGGCCTGTTAATCCAGATGCTGATCCATGTTGTTAGATGACACCCATTTAGTCCAGGAACTTATCCAGTTGAACAAAGTGCAGCCCAACACACCACACTGGCAGTACCATGAGATACATAAAGGCTGCTTATGGTAACTGCACTGCAACGTATCAATGCTGGCTTCCATGAACATATTTGAAAAGGTCCCCAGGATTTTTTTATTCCATCCGTCCAAAGGTGGGAGGGAGGTATAATTTTTCAGGCATTAATTCCAACATTTCAGTTTCCCAATCTCAAGTTTTCCAGTGAAGGTGCAAACCTCTGGAGAGAAAATTCAAACTTAAAAGCAAATTTTGGTTCTACTGAGGAATTCTTCAGTATTTCAGGGGTGAATGGATCACAGGTATTGAATAAAGAATATTAAACATACACTTTCCTACCTCAGTGTGGAGACATTACGTTTTAACCATTAAGGAATTTAAGTTAACCCTACTTAAGAGGGTAAAAAGCAGCTGAGATGCTTCTTCTCTGACAAACTCCTCTCTGGCTTTTAAAAACACATTAAATACAAGAAATCCTTAAGGAAACTTTCTGGTATGAAAACTGAACTTTTCCACTTACTTATCACTGTTTCAAAGCACAATAAAACAACCAGGACATAACAGTTGGCCGTCTCCAGCATGAAGAACTGGATACAAACTTCCCAATGTTCTTACACGAGAAAAATTAACTGGAAGATCCTACATAGTTGCAGTCAAAGCTGCCAAGATTAACAAGCTTAGCAGCAAATTTGCAGTAATACTGGTGCAGCACAAATCACAGTAGCTGGACCATTTTAAAAGTTTCAGTCTAACGAGTGTAAAACACTAAAACATTCTCACTTGAAGTTCCTCACACAGATAATTTTGAAAGAAGCTTTGATGCAGGGAGGGCTAGAGGCCAGGTTAACTCATGCCAGATACAACTAAACAATCATTTTGGTTTGTACTGCAAGAACAGACTTTTTGCCTACAGTTTTAGGCAGAACAGTAGTTAGGACAGTGACACATGTCAAATCCATCTTCCCCAATAACCATCTGCTCACACGCTGCACTGAGAAACTCACTGAAATACCACACAAAACAATAACTACAAGTACAAAGAAATTCAGCCTCTTGATATAAATCCCAGCTTTAGAAAAGCACAGTTGACTCCATTTTGTTGACAAAGCTTCATTTCAGATTCTCAAACCTGCAAGCCTGACTTCAAAGCCATGCACAAGGCGGCCTGAGCTAACTCAATGTGACAACCCCAAAACGATCCCTTGCAGCACAGCAGTGCCATCCTTCTCAGGTATCGACCTCCCAGCAGCACAGATCCATATGGCAACCCACAGGGAAGCTCCCACTGAAGGGCAGAGGCTCAGGGCAACAGAGCAGCTTCCTCCTCTGGCCAGTCGAGTTTCTTACAGTACCCCCTCACCCCCCATAAAGGTGTTAATCTATTTCATACCACTTCCCCCGCAAAAATTTGGGAGGGAAGCTCCTAAGCCTTTCATGACAGTAGATAAGAGAGCAGCTCCTGCTATGTTCTGCCCATGACCAGTCTCACTGGGCAGTAGGAAGCTTGCACGGTCAAACACCCCAGCAAAACCAATTACACGTTCAGCTAAGAAAGAATTTATTTTGTTTTCCAATAAACCCACTTTTTAAGACATCTGAGATGAACAAATTGAAATGTATTTTAACATGTCCACCTGGAAATTGACCCTAAATGAACAGAAGCACTCAGTGCTTTACTGTTATGCAAGCGCATTGGATTACATGCATACATACATACGTACATATATACAGTTACACACATATAGATGTATTTTAAGAACGTGACATTTTGAAGAAGCCATCTATCTTTCTTCATAACAGATTTACGTTCAGTTTGTGACCTAGTCCTTGGAAAAAATTCTGAAAGAAGACAGCTAAGTGTGCACTTTCGTGAGGTAAAACAGCGAGGCAGCGAGACATGCTCCCCATATAGAAAGGCAGCAGTCCTGATTCCTCCCACATCATTTATCCGGTGTCAACTTTGGCTTTCATATCACCCCGTGAATCAATCTGAGTCTCTGAAAAGACTGGAAAAGTATCCCAGCTAGGAGCATAGCTTTCCACTGAAATAAGGAAGAGTCTGACCAGCAACTGAGTTGGATGCTTCTGCTTCATTCCCTGGCACCATCAACAGTCCTTGAAGCACTGCAGTGAACCAGCCAGGGGGCTGACCCGGCCAAAAAGTAAACCCACAGAAAGGCTACCCTTTCAGCTGGATCAGTTCTCCACACAGGCACAAATTCTCATGTTAGAGACAGGCCTTGAAATGCAGGCCAGGACCATCATAGCACAAGGAAGCAGGGAAAGCTTTCCATTGCTGCAGAAATTTCACTGAGAAAAACAAAGCAAGGCTCTTGCTCCTAAGGTTTGCTATTTCTTGCAGAGGACTTCAGCTTCCTTGAAAAGTGAGGTTTGGACTCTTCTGGAGTGACAGACTACATCAGGCTTCAGTGAATCAAGAAGCTGAAATGTATCCCAACTCATAGCATTTTTTTAAGTCTGAAAAACAATCTTTCCTCCAAAGCCACAGGAAGAGCTTAAATAAACATTTCTTCCTCAAAGCCTTCAACTTTGGTTAACCAGATACTCTCCAGCCAGTTGACTCATGGCTTGATTTCCTCTCTCCTGCAACGCCCTTCAAATTCCACCTTTTCCCATTTACTCTCAACTACCCCTCTTTCATCCATCCTCAACATCTCCTGTCAGGGGAGCTATCACTTTCAGAGCCTATTAAGAAAGAGTTTCTAGCACAGCAGTATGAACCAGTCCCCCTAAGAAGTGTTACTACAACGTATTACTTTTCAAGCCTCTTAGAGCTCCAGTCTTGTGTTCCTCATATTACAGCTTGTACGGGCATTTAATTCTCTGTTGACTACTTCCATACTTTTAAGAAAACCACTCAAGCCAATTCCTTTTAATTTAGAGACTACTTATTTTAGACTTTGTTTTAAATTCATGCTGACATGCTATCTCTTCCCTAGGATAAACATATAGCCATACTGTCCCAAGAACAAGGAAAGCTCTGCTCCATCAAAACTTTTGAGTTGAGCACCTCTGCTTTTAACAGCATTGCACGCTCTTCTAGCTGCTGCTGATGTTGCTTCAGGAGTAGCTGGCTTGAGCTGAACAATCTTTCCATGCCTGCACATGCACACACAGATTTCCACCCTGTCAGCTTTATCACTGATCTGTTTGTTCGCTACCCTTCTTCTGTGCAGTGGTCCAAATTAAAAACCCCACTAAACTAATGAAACAACTCAGCTCTTGAAAACATGGTTCATTTTACAGATCTTTACACAAGCTGCACAGGTAACACTTCCAGGACAGCCTCTTAACCTGGATGGGCTGCAGCCAGACCAGGGCAAAGCTACACAAGCTAAATTCAGTAGAGCTCCTTGTTGGAGTTACATGAGCATAGGCAGTACCATGCAACTTTAACCTGCACCATCAAGTAACAATCAGCTCACCAAAACAGCAGGAGCCTTCAGCTGAAAAGCCAGAAAAAAATAGGAGGAATGAGCAAAGTAAACTCAGTGGGAACAAAATCAGGCACAAAAGCATTTATGCAGTAGTAGCAGAGTGGTGCTCCATGATCTCCTGCTAGTTTCTACTCCAAAAAACAGTCCTTAGATGATTTAGCTGTACCAGTTAGATGATTAAGAGCCCTGGAGGTCAAAAGCAGTAATTTAATTACTAACAGGCAAGCCCTTGTCTAGGACAGACTGGAGAAATTCAGAACACTGCACCGGTGATGGTCTTTAAACTAGTATAATTCCTTCCTTCTTGTCATTTTGGGGATGTGTTTCAGTATGGATACTGATGAAGAGCTTTATAACCCAGTTCAAAACACATCTTGGAAGATGCTCTGTTTTTCAGGATTCTGTCTGAAGGTGGAGTTTAAAGTTAGCCATCCAGCTCCAAAAACTTGGTGTTTACTGTGCTGGTGTAATAAGTTAATGTCAGAAGCAGAAGGGAGATGTCAACAACTGTTTACTATCTATACCAACATAAACTGTTATCATTCCACTGGTGCAAAGACTTAATGAGAGACTAATTAGTTGCTCTTGTCTCACAGAACAAGCTTAATTCCCTCATTTACTAGAAACAAGCAGCAGAGGAAGGACAATGAGCTTTGGGTTATTTTAATTACTGTTTGTACCCTGCATGTGCCAGGAAAGCTCACCCAGTTCACAAAGTAAGTTTACACCCTATACATGACATTCTACAAATGTTCACTCAAAAAAAAATAATCTTAGTAGTTAAAGCATGTAGTGTTGAGTTTTGTAACACCCAACTCAAATTTAGAACATGACGCTAACAAAACTACGTGGCAGGAGGTGTGGAGTGAAGCTTCCCACTATGTTCTCCCCCTCCGAAGTCTCCCTATAGACAAAACTACTGCTAATATCATATCACACCTACCACTAGGCATACTCAGCAAAAGTAAGTATCCACATATCGCTGCAGTTTAGTTCCCTAGGAAAATTCCTTCTCTAGTTTGAAGCACTGTGCTACCCTCTTTCCAGCCCTTGCCAGGTATTTCTGTTTGTGCTACAAAACACAGCTGAGGCAGGACACAGTAACAGGCAGTGTGCATCTGTGTGTGCAGAGCAATCCTCGCATGGAGATAGCTCTAGATCCTCTGCACACGCAGGTTAAGAAATTTCAAACTAATCCAGCAGCTGATTAGCATTTTGTATTCGGTGGCAACGCTGGAGACGTAACAAGACTCCAAGGTAGGTAGAGTGCTAGATGCTATGCTGGCAGGAAGATGGTCAAAGAAAGTCTCAGCCATAAAAACAAAACCAGGTTTGGCAGTGCTGTACAAGATCTGAGCTTTCTTGAAATGCTTCACACTCAAGTGCATTTGTACAGAGCTTCATATATATATTGTGATTCACATGACAGGATTATGCTGCAAGAATGCAAAACTCATATAACAGCACTTTATTTTCAGCTCCACCGCCACTTCTGTCAGAGATCTGAGAAAACAGAAGGGGTGAGAAGACTGACAGCAGAAGCAGAGAGCTTTTTGCCTTGACACCTTGCCCTGTAACAGACAAGCTGGGGGGGGGAAGGGGGAGAAGAAGGAGGGGGAAATAAAGTACTTAAGTTGGGAGTATCTTACTTGAATAGCCTGTCGTCCTTGCTGAGCATCTGCCAGGAGCTGAATGGTGAGAGTCCTGGAATCCTGTAGGGCGTCTTGGAGGTAGATAAAGCTGTGACCCACATGTCGTCCCATGGTACATTCCCGACATATGGGGACAGAACAGGTATCACAGTAGAAATGCAGTACCTAGAAGGAAAATCAGAAATATTTCTTACTACCTAAAGAAGAATTAAAAAGAAAACAGAGCCAGGATGTGAAAAAAAATACCCAAAAGCTCAACTATAAAGGAGATGGTTGGAGGCAGTAGCAACAGGCAAAGACTTCACAATAGTTTCTCCACAGAGGAAGAGCTATCCTTCCCAGTAAACTCCAAACCATGCCCCAGCAGTGAGATGGAAGTGTCACTGTTTTCTTTGCAATACAATACTAGGAAGAGTGTCCACATCAGCTCCTCTTAAGAGCGGAAGCCATCTGCCAGCACTTACAGATTGCAGATGGCATCTGTGGCAAGTTTCAGGTGAAGACTTTTCCCGCAAATACAAACACCACATTCTCTTCAGCGGGTCATTCAATAATCGATGCACTGGAGAACTGCGACACCAGCACACCACTGCTCACAAGGGGAAAACAAACCATGCATGCCCAGAACCATCCTCTCTTTCCAAAATATGCAAATTCCTCATGTTCAGGGCAGTGACAATATTAGCCAAACTCTCCCCTGCCACTCCCAACAACAAAGCAAAAAACCTTTGCTATGACAGTGTTTTCTATGCTAGTGATGCTTGAGCTGGAAAACAAGACTAGAACTTTATCATGCCCATCAGAGCGTTTGAATGCTTCCGTGACCTGTGGGTAGCCACTAAATCCCCATTCTGTTCACAAAGCACTTCCAAACCCTATATTCAAATCACAATCTTACACCAGGATGTTAGCCTAGAAAGCTGGATCCATTCATCACCCATAGCCGCTCCCATTCCATCCAGTAGAGGGAAGTAACACACAGAAATAGCAACTTCCATGGAAGCATGTTTTCTTACAGGGCAGCAGCAATCAGCTGTCTTAAGTTTTCATTTCCAAAGATGCAAATGAAGGAGCACAACACTCCAACACAAGAAAGTTCCATATTCAAGTCTTGCTCTTAACTACATGCACTATTTTAGAGTGTAATAGTAGAAACCCTATATTACCATGGGAGAGTACAATGACACGAGGTTTCATGCTACGAACAACTTTTCCATCACCAGATATTTGAAGCCTACCTCACAGAAAGGAGTAAGAGTAGAACAAAGATTGGACAAGTGTTTGATATGCCTGTCTTCTCCCAGCTGTCATCCAGCCACTCCTGACTCCAGCTAATAGCTCGTCATATGGTGCATAACATCCCCCTTTCCCTTCTCCCTCAAAAGCTAGGGGAAGGACAAGACAGGTGATTCCCTTGGATTGCCTGAGCTGCATAAAGTGACATTTTAAGCTCCTATAAGCACAACAGCTGAAGTGGTATATGGATTAATTTCTCAAAGGGGTATGTGTGCGTTCGTGCACACATGTCAGATTTTACTAAAATCTGCCCTTTTCTTTTGAAATTAAGTTTTGCTGTAGGAAAATTGCAGCAGATTTGTTTGCTTCTGTTCAAACACTAAATCCTCAAGCAGTGTCTCAGATTCCCATTTTTCCAAGTAAAAAAGTGCCTTAGCTCTGAAATGCCTTGTTCAAACACATCATCTTCCTCAACTAGAGGGATCCTTGTCCTTACACTGCGGTTGTCCAAATACGGATACAATGTTCACTTGCACATACAGTTGTGTCATTTTTCTGTTGAAATTACAGGGAATGTTTATTACATGTTGCTGAATAACTCCACTTAAACAACTGAAAAGTTGAGAGAGAACGAAAACCAAGACAAGGTATCAAGTTAAGTCATATGAATCTGATATACTTTAAAAACATACAGCAGGGATTTGGGGCCTCAGTCAAGCAGAGCAGCTGAAAGGAAAATGGTGACCATATGAACAGAAGACCAGAAGCAAGTTAAATCTGTTACTAGTCCTCCACAATAGTTAATACCAGAAGCAAAAGCTCAGTCCACTCCTGCTGCAAGGTAACAGCATCCACTGGGTAAAAGAGTCACCCAGCCGTTCAAGCCAAAGAAAAAACCAAGTCTTAACTGTTCAGTTACCTCTTGCCAGCCCCCAAAATGTGGTGGGAAACATCACTCCTGAATTTGGAATGAAGAGTGACAAGCACAATATTCTCATTTTGGAAATAGGCAGATTACACAGGACATGGCAGGGGAAGGTCTTGGGTCAATACTACAGACCCGTTGATAAGGCCTTATTTGTTTCTTAGTCAAACAAACAAATAAAACAAAAAAAGGTAAAAACAACCTAGATTTAAAACTGAGCACAAAAGAGTTAGCAGGCTTGGGCAAAAGGAAGGAGATAGTGCTGTAATGATCTCCATCATTACACTTTACATGAAGTACACAGAGGAGAAAAGCACAAACGCACAATCCCTAGTGCTCCCCGTGGGGAGAGGAGCCAGCCACCAGAAGAGAACTGAAGGAGTCAGCCAGCTTCAAGGTGAACTAGCAACTCCCCAGAAACTCCTTTCTGGACACAAAGACTACAACAGAACCCCCAGACTTGGCAGGGGTACAAGGGCAGTTCTCCTGTGGTCAGTCTCACACGCACTTGTCAGCAGCACCCAGCAGGCCGAACATCAGCTCTACCCAGCAACGGGGGCATGCTCCCAGAGAATAAAGCTGGCAAGTCCCTGGCTGTGCAGGGCACAACAGTGAGAGGGGTTGTGCCAGCTGGGCTGATGGGGTTTGGGCACAGCATCCAACTTGCCTGTGCTTGCAGCCACAGCCAGGAGGTTATTGTTAAGCTCAAGCCTGCTCACATCCCAGTCCCTAGGTCATGGCCACAAAGGTCACGTACTGCTAGATTAAGTTTCTATGCCTGTTTCTAAATGGGGGGGGGAGGGNCCAGATCTCCCCTTTCCCCCCACCCCCCGAAATAAGCCATTCCCTGAGGGGGGGAAAAAAAAAATCCTGCCGAGGATAGGTGTAGGACAATGCACAGCTGTGTTCTGCATTCAGAACCGATGCACACACAGTGCACCTAAAGCGCTGGCAGAGCCCCCTTCTTCCAGTTCCAGCAGTGTGAGACGGCCTCCCCACACTTCAGTTCACTGTTACTGCAGCACTTGTAATGATCCTTTCTTTGCTCATTACAGGACAAATAACAAGACTGGTCTGGAAGTGTGGATGGGCAGGAGTAGTAGGAGGGAAAGGAAGAGTAATACCAAGTCTTCCTTTGTGGACATCAGCTTACACTCAGGTAAAAAAAAAAATTCCACACCACCCAAAAAAAAAAACAACACCCCCCAAACAAAAAAACAAAAAACAAAAACAAACAAAAAAAACCCCCAAAAAACCCACCAAAAACAAAAACCAAAACCCCACCAAAACAAAAAACCAAAACAGTACCTATAGGAAAGTCCTACAAATTCCCCCCCCCCATCTGAAGAGGCAGAGCTGATACAGCCAAAAGATCCATCACGCTGTAAATTAACTACTGTCCTGTTAATTTCACTATTTACCCAAACATAGGAAAAATTGTTTTATAAGCAAACACCTTCTAACATTTTTTAAACCACATAAATACTCTGATGGGCAGCAAGGAAAGACATATGAAAGCAGAGAGAGATTTCTCCTTTCAAAGAAATTTATAATCTGTGTAAATAGCATTTAATGAATTGTTTCTTTTTGTAGTAATCATTAAGTAATTAAGTAAAAATACCATTTTTAAGATAAAAACTAGTGCCCTACAACACCCTATCCAGTAAGGGGGGAAAGATTAATAAGCAAGTTTAGGAGCTTTTATTTCTTCTTTAAAACTGTTCTACTACGTTAATTAGTATTTTAGAATTTCCACCAGAATTAAATGAAGAGAGAAATCAGAAAGAAGAGCGGACTAGTTTTAGAGATAGTTAAAAGTGATTTATTTTAAAATAAATCAGCTATGGGTTGATTATTTCCCAAACAGGAAATATTTCCTGAATTGGTGGCATACAATTTTAGACACAAAACAATAAAGGGAGCCTACTTCAATTTAAACAGAATCAGTGAACCATGTTACAGGGCTATTCATCTTTTACAGCCACAGCAGCCCAAGAAATACAACAGCAAGGCCATAAATGTGATTGCTTCAGGAAAGGCTGTACAGTGCACCGTAAAAACATTTTACAACAGCAGGAATTCCTGGGTGTCGCTCTCCCCATTTTTTGGTCCATCTGCTTTCAAAGGGGGCAGGGGGATGGGCGGAGATGTTGTTAAACGTCTCCCGGGACTGCACAGCAATCAATCATCATCTGATGAATGGCCACTAAAGTTAAACCCTGACCCCACTCCACAATTCCCACACCAGCCCTTCTCTCCTTACTGCTGACCAGCTTCCAGCGTGCCCCTCCACCTTCCAGCCCTCACCAAAATTTCCCAAATACCAAGCCCAGACAAAAGCAATGGAATGTAGTAGGCACCATGACAGAGGAGAATTCAGCAGAAACAGCATCTGAGGAGGCTTATCCTTACACTGTGTTTAAATAAATGTTCTTTCAGCAATACTCACAGTGCCCTTCTCCTCTCAGCTTGCAAACACTTCATTTCTCTCATTTTCAGAGCACATGTGCATGCAAACGGACAATAAAGCACGAGGAATCGAATCACGTTAAAAATTTGTTTTCTGTCATGACATTTCAGTATCTTGCAAGGATTTTCTTTAAGCCTGCAGTTTAAAGAATTTGTACGAGGCAGCAACACATAAGGCCATCTTGTATTTAAAACGCAAGTCTGATGCTCTAAAAACCTACCCTGTAATCTCAACCAACAATAAAAAAAGTCTACAGACAAAACAGTAGCCTCTCAGTTTCTACTTTTGGAAAAGTTTCACTATGGCATTTGTAAGTTAACACAGGTTGATTTTATGATTAAAAAAACCAACATACTTATCATAGTCAGTTTAAAGTTTTCCATTACTAAAGGTGTTTTATTATCAAGTTCCCTTGACAGCAACTCAAACACCAGTGGCTTTGTTAGGTAGTGGGTAAGGTTTAGATGACTGAGTTAAGTATAAAGCAATTTTCCAAGGAATTTTGGTCTCATTTCCTCAGCACTGTTGTGGTTTTGGGTGTTTTTTGTCTTATGTTGGTTTTCGTGTTGGTTTTTGTTTTTTTGCTTCCCTCCCTCCCTGGAGAAAAAGCTGCTTCTCTGTATGCAGCAATTATTTATCTTTTTTTTTCTTTTCTTTTTGAAACAGTATACAAATGAACTAGTCATCCCGAGTGGTGTAAAGTTTGATACAGATAGATGTTGCAGGTTTAAGGGATAATAGGTAATATTCTTACTCTGTAGGAAGCTGGTCCTTAGTTTCCACCTCAATGGCAATTTGTGACAATTAACCTGCTTTGCACCATGACGAAAGTAGTATTTCAGGAACCTTAATTTGAAATTTGAGTGCTAAATATAAAGACTGAAGACATGAGCAAGTCACATGATACACATCAGAACTGCAGACATTGTCTCAGTATACCTTAAACATTTGCATTCAGAGATATCTAAAAGTCTCATGTTTCTCCCTACCGTTAATGATCAGACTGCTCCTAGAACTTGTATTTTAACTTGGTGCTCTGATGTAGAAGAGACCGGCTGAACACCAATCTTCCTCACTGAATCCAGTGGTAATGAGAAATTGTACACCAACTCCAGAAGGTCTCCACAGCAGACAAGAGTTATTGAATTTAGTTCAATATTCTAATAACATAATTTCTACAAAAGCATGAGCACATTCAAGTGTTACAGCCCTATCTCACACAGGGAATGAAGCATGCACAGACAGTGGTACCAAGTGGCAATAGTGAAATCAGTTTACTATTACCTTCCTTTGGTAGGTAATAGAGGTGGGTTTTGGTCCGTTTAGAAATTCATCAGGGCAAGAGGATCATTCAGCCCTTCTGTTAAATTCACCTTGATTTCCTTACCCCACCTGGAACAATAAAAGCCCAGCTAACAGATGACTTGGCTCAAGCAAGTCTGTTTATAGGAAAATAAAGCTGTAATTCCACACGCTTTTTCCCCCCAGCATTAGTGTTAATACCCTTCCTTCCCCAGATGCTCCAGTGGGTTCTGTCCCTTGTTTCTCAGCCACACAGGTATCTCTTGGCCCAGTGTATGAAGGGGGACGAAGCTCACAAATAAAACCCCAAATGTGAAACCACACACAGCTCAAGGCTGTCATTTCACTCCACAGTTAAACTGACAGCTGCTCTGTGAGGAAGCCCCAAACCTCACCTGCCTTGCTCCTACCTCCCCCTCCCTTTCCTGCTCCTTCAGCCTCAGTGAAAAGATTTGGGTATCTTTACAAAAGGCATAAAATTCATTTTTGATTAAACTACTTTTATCAGCTGAGCCTGGGATCAAAAGATCAGTAGGAACAGCACAGGGAAAGGGGAAGAACCCATAATTAAGGGCATAGAGACATTTGATGACAACTATCTGGTACTTTGCCAACCTCACAGCTGGAAATCAGTGTAAATCTTCTCATTGATAGCATTCGTCTCAAGTTCTAACTGGAAGAGAACAGTACCTAACTGGAGTTGAGTTAAACAGGCTACTATACTCTTAAAATTCCTAATGTTTACCTTCTTCCATCCTGCTGTGATGTCATGAAGCCAGTAAAGGGAGCTACATATTTTAGAGTGGTGACAGTATTGAGTCAGTCAAATCATCCAGATTAAAAGCAAGGTTTTTTGAGAGATGCATAGCCACATTAATCACTTTTAGAACACCCAGTAGGTATTAACAGCTGGGAGTGGAGCAGAGACCATTCAAGTTGTCTTTGCCAACACAAACGGCATTTGCAAATGTAAATGGATTTGGGGTAGAAGTGACAATCAAGTTCCACTTCACTCTGAAAGCCTCATGATCACTGGAATGGTGTGACAACAGGCTGCCAACCGGGCCAGGAGACAGGAAGTCACACCTTTGACAAAGCTGTTTTAAGGATTTGCTGGCTCCAGCCTACTATGAGACTGGATCCTGTGTTTTAAGTCAACATCTTAGAAATGAAACTCCATGTGATGACTGCAGCTTCTGGTTCTAGGCACTCACCTGGAACTGCAGCATCCCAAGCATTTCTCTGAGCAGCACCCCTGCCAGATGCACTACGCCCGCACTGATCCACTCTGATTATGGAGGGGAGCACCACATCAGTCACTGGATTTTGCCCATCTCATCAGCTAACTTTCTAAAAGCTCTTGGGTGCAAGGTAACTCAGTCAGCTGATCTAATGCACCGCCTCAGAGACTCCAGTTACTGATGGACTGGAAAGGGCATCTCGCTTCCAACTTAACTCATTGGTCTAATTCTTCCTAAATAGGGATAAGCAAGGCTTAATACTCTTTTAATGTTAATACTGAGGTGATGCAGGTATAATTATCCCAGAGTGGGCTACTGTTTAATTACTACACAATGGTAAGTCAACATTCAGCAATTTTCTTTTAAATAAGTTGTTCAGGGTAAAAAAAAAATCTATATATAGTTTTTAAAAAGTCACAGCATCTGTTTGAACACTGAAGCAGGTCAAGTAGTCAGTCTAGGGAAAGATGCAACGGTATCAGTAGCTAGTAGATTAGTCAGCCCAAGATAAGTCACAGCTCTTTCATGGATTTCAATAGGGGAGAGCAGCCTGTGCTTCAACATGCAACTCATTAGCTGTTTAAATGCAGCTTCTGTGCCAAATCTGCACGACATGAGTAGCAGCAGGGTGGTCTTGGCACAGGGGACAGTGGGTGGATCTAAATATTCAACAGTTCAAGCATGCAAGCTAATAGCTTGCTGTGGTAGCTGACAGTGGGTCAGGACACAGTTCTACTTTCAAGCCCATCTGTCTGAGCCACTGCTGTGAGTCCCTGCAAATCCTCCACTGAGACTCAATAAATTCTCCAGCTCTCTGAAAACCAGAGTGTCCTAAAGTTCTGAGCCAAAGCTTGGCCATGATTTCAGTGATGCTGTAAACAGCAACAGGTTGACAACTTCTTTGCATAAGGTATTTTGTATTTTAGAGAGAACCAAACATTAACACCTCTACAAAACTCCTTAAGTAACATCTTCCCTTTCCTGCACAGCTCAGTGTAAGAGCTTTTGAAATTTTTCCTTCTATGCACAGAAATGCATAGAAGTGAGGATACACTCCAAGCTCCTGGGTCGTCTCTGTGACTATCACCATCACCACTACAGGGCTCACCTCTTAAAATCCATATTATTCCTCAACCCCGTGTTGTTCCTACACCATTGCAGAGAACTCTGTCTCAGTTCAGGTCCTTGGCAATTGTTAATCTTCACATGGAAATCTGACAGCAAGGATGCCATTAAACGTCTTGCAAACAAAAAAGTTTTTGTCTCTTAATATACTGGGGACAAACCTCATTCTTTTTTGATTTGATGGGGGAAGGGAGTGGGAAGAGAAACAAACAACCCTAAAGCTCCCAGATTTCACTCAGGGGCAGCTAGTCCTCATGCCGAGGACAAACCAATTGGGAAACAACATGTTAAGCAGATGGGCTGTGTGCAGTTTGACAGAGAGACTTCCCTGATCCCAGCACAAACAGGGTTTGAGTAGGATTGCTTTTCTTATACAGCTAGTCTGTAGTCAATCCACCACTACCTAACAAAATTCACTTTGATGCAACTGATTCCCATTAATATTGTTAGGGGGCTTCTCTGGGGTGTCAGAAAGCCTGTCAGGCTAGATGTCCTAAATTCATAATGTTCAACTGCTAGGGAAAAATTGAGTATGAGAAGAAAGAACACATTTATGCAAATAAACTTCTGCTTTATCTATTTCAACTTTGTGATACGTTCTACTTTGTGGGGTTTTTTTGTTTTCTTCTGGTTATTTTAGAATTTTATTTCATGTAAGGTTTTGGGAGGTTTTGTGCTGTTTTTTCCTTTTTTGTTGTTTGGTTTTTTGGTTTTTTAAAGCAGTACTAGAAATCTTGGTTCAGAAAAGTATTTTTTCAGAACTTGAGTTTGGACTTAGTTCTTTTCACACCGTGTAATGCTTCAATTACATCATTTAGTACTTATTTGCAACAAGAAAAAAAAGATTGAAAGCATGTATTTGAAAACTCCCAACAGTTGAAGCACCACATGAATAACCTCTAAGTCAAACTGCAGAAGCTAGAGAATACTGAAAAAACTAAGTACTAGACAACTAAGCAAGCATGAATTCCGAGCCCACTTTGCAGCTTTATTGTCTCCTTGTTTCCCCTTGCTTATGTGGCCTTACTGACAATCACAGGGGAGAAGCACAAGAACCCAGAGCCAAAACAATTAGCAGAGAACAGTGCTCAAAAAAGTCATAAATTTCAGATAAAGTAGTTTCTACATGGAAGTAACATGGACATAAAACAGCAGTAGGAAACAGCTCAACATGTTTAACTTCTGATCTTCAAGTGCACATATTTGAGGAGGTTGTCTCCATACTGATTATTTGTTTAAAGTCATTTAAATAACATTACATCATATCTACATAATTTAAAAAGAGCTTCTCCTTATACTTTGTTTAAAAGGGGTATTTGTGTTAGGATGAAAAAGAGATGCATCAACTTGTAGACTAACAAATCTCAAAGTCCTTTTAACAAAGAGGGTTGTTAGCATACATTTAGCAAAGCGAAGCAATTCTGATATCTAACACCACCACTACTAGACTCTGGTAATTCCAGTTTGAATTACCAGCCTGGCAGGCAAAATCGGTCCACAGAACTTGTACAAGACACTGTCCCTCCTCCGCTGCTTCCCAGCATCAGCTCTTCAGAGAGTAACCCCGTGTTATGGGAGTGAATGTCCCTAAAGAGATAGCACAGCAATTACTGAAGGAGGATTAGGCTGCTTGCAATGAGACCTCGACTCTTACATATGCATAATATTAAATACCTCTATCAGGTTTAAACTTAGCTTAAACTTCCACAGGATTGCTGTGGCTCTGTTTCTACGTGGAGTAAAAGCAAGTAACAATAACAGAAATTTACCCACTAGGGCATAAGCTGATCCACCTGGGATACTACAGGAAGGAATTCTTCCTCCCTCCATTTTCTCAGTGGTAAACTATCCAGTTGGCCAAGTGTGTGAAGCAGACTGGGGAAGCAGTAGAAAGTGCCATCCTTTTCTCCTCACCTTCTCCCCGCCCCAGCCCAGCACTAGGCACTGGGTACTGCTGCAGCCCTGATATCTAACGGGAACAGCACAGTTCCACTGTTCCTCCCACTTCTGCCTTGAATCTCTGCCTTCAGAGAAAAGCTGTAACAGGAACAGCCATGGTACTGAACCCCCACAGCAGGAACTGTTAAATTTTTTCTTCTTTAATTGTGAAACAATCCACTCCTATTAAACAAGTCCAGTTACTACCAGTGCCATATGCACATCAAACTCAGGTCAAAGTGAATATGACCAACTACAGCCTTTTATTAGGAAATACAGGCAAGACGGTTGTCTGGGAAAACTGACATATAAACCCATTCCAAGTGTTTTATACTGCAATGTTTTTAGTTACTGCTTATGTGGAACAGCTTTTGTAGAAAGCACAAAGGCAGCACTGAATTGGCCCACTCTGTTCCGTGCCTCACCTCCTCTGCGTCTTACTCTGTCCCAAATACTATTTTTACAACAACTATATACCCACATATGAAGTCCTTATAGAATAGGGCCTTTAAGGGAACCTCTTTCTTCACCAAAACAGCAAACGTGAACATTTGGAAGGTATCTTCAAAAAGCATTCGAGTTCTACCCCTATACCATCATCCTTTTAAACACTCACACACCAAAAATATCCAAGTGTAAAATTTTTACTAGCTTAACTGCACATGTTTCAGAGCAGGAAGAAAAATTACAACATGTTGAGGTTTCATTTGGGATTCCTCATAAATGAGGAATCTTAATTAAGCAAACCCAAATTTGGATGGCATTAAAAGAAAAGACAGAATTGGTTTGCTCCAAATCCAGTCAGTAGTTTCTGACAGTGTATTATTATAGGCTTCCTTAGCTAACACCATCAAATTGTACCATCCGTGTCAAAATTAATCATTATCTGCTCCCAGCACAGGGCTTGGCACATACACTGGAGTATCTTATTTAGAGAAACAATGTTGTCCTTGAGGAGCAGAGCTTCGCTGCTTGTAGTAGAATGTCAGACTGCATTTGTCAGATTAATACGGTTGTTACAACTCCTCTTAATTTTAAGGAGGATTATACAAATCACATTTTATGAAAGACTCCTCATGGAAGTGCTATCCTGTGGGTGCTGGTGCACCATTACTTCCAACTGAACTCTAGTATTTCATGTTTGTTTTGGAAGACCTAGCTGTCTTAACAGCCACAGGGCATTTCCATAATCATATAACAAACACTACTGCAGGTTACTCTTTAATCCCTCGTGAGTGAATGAGTAAATTCTTGTCCATCTATCATATAATTACACAGCTCTGTAGTTACTGCCAAAAAAGGTACTGTAAATCATAAAGCAAAGACATCTAAGAATAAGAAGAGCTGTTCCAGGAAGTCAAAAGTGTTTGCACAGAATAATTTTTTTCTCCATCACCATAAAAGAAAGAACATGAACGACAAACTTCTTAACAAGCCATTAACATAAAATGAGAGAATCTTTATTTATATATGAAAATTTAAATCATCCACCAGGACTTGTCTTAAGTGTGTCTTTATTTATCTCTCTGTTTGCCTCTCTGACAACAAAGCAAAAGCAAAGCCTCTAAGCTTCAGAACTCTGAATTAATTACCTACCTACCTCGTACTTATTTCCAAATGCTAAAATACAGGTGCAAACAAGTTTAAAACACCCCTTACCCCAAGTGGTGTTTGTTGATTGTGGGAATTTTTTTAAAAAATTCCTGAAAATATACTTTCTGCGTTTCTGTCACAGATTGAAGAGCTGCACAGTGTCCTACTCTAATTGCCTTTTTCCTCATGGAGAGGACTTCAGAACACTTCCATTCTGAATTTGGGAATGCTGGAAAGGGATAAGCCAGGATAAATACTCAATTGAGTGGAAATTGACAGCATGATCACTACTCCTTCAAACTGCAGGATAGATTTGAGGTGCTTACAGATAATCACACTAGTAACTACACTTCACTGTGCCATAGATGCCATTGTTGAGTAGTAACTCCAGTTCTGAGAGAACGAGGACCATCTTCTATCCCAGTCAAGGTTTGAGTTATCATTCATAGGCACTATTTTTAATCCATTTCATGGTGCACCCAAGGGGCAAGTATACAGTGTGGCATTCCTACAAACACCAAAATGACTCTGCTGTACAGCATTATTGCTTTGGTCTAACCAAACCTTAGCGGTTTGGTGCCACCCTGTCATGGTTCAGTGCTATATTTCAAGGACCTTTTTAAGAATATAAAAGCATTCTGGATTTTTAAAATGCTTAAATACTTTGAATCCTTCAGTGAAAGCACCAGCCTTTTCAATAGCAGCATCCACCGTTTCACATTCCACCAGCTTTAGAGTGCTTCTACATTGTGCAGGCAAGTTAGCCTTATCCTAAACTTCAACTGTAGCCTTGTTTAAGCTTTAAATCAGGATAAATGTAAATATACAAGTCTTGCTCAATCATCAGTGAAGGGAAGAAAAGCTATCCAGGCAGAACTAGAGGGGAAGATTTGAATGTGATTCACTTTACCAAAGGAAGAAGAGGGAAGGGATGGCTAAGAAGGTTAAACCCTTGCCCAATTCTTGAAAAGAAAAATACACATTAGTCTTAGTACAAAACAACAACAACAAAAAAATCCCTATCTGCACTTTCTGGTTATATACAATTCTAAGGAAGAGGACATTCTTACAGTTAAAGTGCATCATAAACACCTAAATTAGAAACAAGTCATTTCTGACAAGGATCAGCAGGACTTTGATGCAGTTTAGGTACACGAACTAGCTAAAAGGCTGGGTTAACACAAGGTATGGTCTCACACACCACGCACATACCCTGAGGGAGGAAGTGGGTAGGCAAGGCAGAAGAAATTTTATTATCTTTGCACAATCAGCAGGTTGTGTTTTTATGAACGCTCTTGTGTACACAAGTCTTGCGTGTTATGCCACGATGATTAATTTTTTATGTATTGCCAAACTAGTCCTACATGTCCCCTGTTTACTAAGAAGCAAGTATGAGGGGGTCATAGATTAGATTTATTCTCTCTAAAGAGGAAAAAGCCTTTCTGCAGTCCAGGCAGAAGAACAAAACATGCTTAACCAGATTTCCAAGCACAGGACAATTAAACTAGAGTCAACTCTGCCTGGTCAAATGAGTTTCAATTCAGCTACCTGCCTTCCTCCAGAAGATTCTTCTATGTACTGTCTTCTCCCCAAAGACAGTCATGTTGAATTAAAGAGGAAGCTCAAGGCTTTTGGACAGTGCTGTCATGCAGTTCTCTCAGCAACTGTGCACAGCACTAATCATTTTGGTTTCCCAAACCATCATAATGGTTTCCTAAATTAGTTGTTGTTAATTTATTTTAAGACCCAAATGAGCACTGGGACAGTGCAATGCGTGTGTGTGATCAAGAGTGCAAGGGAGAATTTAAACTCTCGAAGCTAACACAACTACGGTTTCAGGAAAAGCTGCATTTCTACCCTTGTCCTCTACCAAGAGTTTAACTTGTTGCACCCCACACACCACCTTTGCTATCAAAGTAAAGGAGCAGCTTTGAGAGCCACACACAGGCAAGTCTCTGGCAGCTTAGTGCCAAGACAGACCAACTGCATCAGGAACATCACTTCCTGTAACACTGCTTTCAAGTAATAACCAGACCCACTGATTCACTTAAGATTTAATGAGATTACAGCTTGAGGTGATTTGACTGGAAACCATAAAAGTTTTAGGAGCCCATCTGCTCTGCAAAACTAACCTCTCACACACAGGCCCGGGTGTGAGCTAACCTTTGAGAGCTGCAGTGTAGTTAGGGCAGGAATCGAGTCCAATCGGTGCTTGAGTTGGGCACACAGACCAGGCAAAACAAGAGATTTGCCCTTTGAGGCCAAGAGGGGCTTCCATATGCATCGGTACTCAAGGGGGAGCTTCCCAAACAATCAGCAGTCTTTTCCTTGAGAAAAGAAGAGTCACCTCAGGGTGCTTTCCTCACCATTATCACACCATTAACGGCGAATGCAAACTATACCGGCAATGGTCACAAAATTACCGGTATTGCAAAAACCTAATGCAGTATTCACCTTGTGTATACACCAAAAATCCGTGACAAAACACTCTTAAGCAGGGCTGCTTTTTTTTTTTTTTTTTTTTGTAGGGGAGAAAAAGAAAAGGAACTTCCCAATCACAATACAGGGGTACATCACCACTGGTTTCCATCTCGCTTTACACTTCTTTTAATTCCCTAACCCACGGCAAGCATGTGCATTTTTTAACAACCAACTGGTTATTTTTTCTGTATTTCCCAGTACCAAAATAAACACTGACTTTTATTCCAGTGAAAAAAAGAAATACTTACTTTGAGAGATTGAGGGCAGAACGGAGGGGAATCAGCTACTGTTTTTACTCTGTTACTTTTTACAGATGCATAAAAAAAGCAGCATTTCACTGAGACTGCTCTTAACACACTTTAAATCTAGATGTGAATATTAGAACAAATATTCACATTTAGTTATTCTAAACCTGACCTTGCTAGTTGTGGGAGCATCAGCGTCATCAGACAGCTGTATTTTGTAGCATAAGAAGTAGGTGCTGTTATTTTTCCTTCGCCTTGTAGGCTGAGATGTTTTGTTGCTTTGTTCTCACTTCAGTAACAGGCCTCAATACGCAAGTTACATCTGGAAACAGACAAAAGCCAACTGCCCAGCAGTATTGGAAAATTAAAACATTGGGTCAGACTCAAACGGACTAGGAAGCCAAAGGTCAAAGCAGCATTAAATCATTAGTTTCCCAGCTGCCACGAAGGCATGGAGTTGACCTTTGATTTTGTAAGAAGTGGTCCAAGCAATTTTCTGGTGGCAATATGGGCAATCTGGCACAGTGGAATATTATCCTTGAAATGGGTGGGTGGGAAGGAGGAGTTTAAGGTCCTGCAGGCAAAGATTAAACTAACTTTAATCTCTCTAAACCAAATTTGCACTCTGAATCTGTAAGTGCAAATAATGAATATTAAATTATCAAGTGTTAAGGAAAAGACATACCAGCATCTGAATCATGCAGGCATCTTTTAATCATATAGCAGTGAGAACAAGCAGAATTTAAGAACACAATGAATTCACTGCAGAGAATACTAGAATATTTTATTTCTTTCCTGGAATTAGTTAAGTTTTCAGAAATTACGCTTTAAAGCAGTTAACTTAGTTCTTTATTTTTAAAAACAATGCATCAGAGATAGAGCTCCTGCTTCTTGAGATGAAGAAGGACCCAGAACAATGCTTTTAGTCTACCTGTATCCCCACCACTTCTTCACTGAGGTAGGAAAGACAGACAAAGTAAGAAACTGGCCTCTGCTTTTTTTTCTCTAGCTTCCCTGATCTTAAACCTCATCTGCTACTGCCCTCTGGTAAAAAGTTTCTGACTGGTCCTTATAAATTGCTCAGCTGAATGTTGGCCTTGTACGTGCAGAGTTCTGGTCTGGCTGCTTCCAAGTTCCTAGAAAGGGTTTGGTTTTATTGCTGCTTGGCAAAGGGCAGCACAGGTATCAAAGGGGCTTCCGACCAAGCAAGGGGCATTTGAAGAGCACGTTTGAGCCTCCATTAGCAGCTGAGCACATGCACACACAGGGAAAACCAGTTTGCATGCAATCAGCTGTTTAGGTATTTCTACGAGGATTTAAGACATTTTGATATGTATTTAAGCAACTTCAATTTCTTTAGTCTAAAAGGGTCACACAACCCACATTTTATTGCAAGGGCAATACAATTATAAGCTGTTATTTTCCTCTGTGACAACAGCACAAGTTTTCCAAATAGAACACAGAGAGCTCCCCTCACCATCGTGTGTCAGTGTCCCAGGATTACTCTCTGCCAGCTCTTCATGTGAGAAACTAAACTACAGCAGAGACTTTAGGCATGGACTGAGTTTTATATCCACAACCTCTGATGAGGAAGGGGGAGGAGGAATGTTTTCAGAGAACTGCAATTTGGCACTAACAACTTCAGTAAAATACCTCCCTGTGCTTTAAGCCACATGGAGGTGTTGGTCAGGGTTCTCTCATATGCAATCACTGTTTTCAGCAGATAGGTGAAAAGCACTCTACCTTTAACACATACCTTAGTGAATGAGGATGAGCAGAACCACCTCTCTTCCCACATCCTTTCTTTCTAGGAAAGGTTTGCGATCACACAGACAATACAAACATAGCACATTTTGACCTATATATAGTTAAGACTGCTACATACTGGTCACTCAGCTAACCAGTCTGTTAGACTTCTCTCTTCAAAGAGCATAACACTCTAACACTCAAACGAGTAAAAGAATATTTAAATCTGCTTTAATAACAGATACTACCAACAGGACACTGAAAGACCACACTGGTAATTGTTTAGAGAAAGCAACTTCAAACTTTATCTACTTGGCAAATCAACACAGAGATGGCACCAATCTTAATCCTTTCTGCACCCAGTTCAGGTAAGCACTGAAGGAGCAAAACAAGTAATCAGAAGCCTTCTGTTACACAAGACACACATTTCTCATCAAGACCATTCTGAGAAAAATATAACTGATTTTTTTTCTTGGTCAGTGTTCTGGCTTACTCACACTAACACAAACTCCAATTCACTGCTGAGACACCATGGAAGTATTATCCTCACTTCATGCAGCCTGCACATGCCCACTGTTTCCTAGACAGCAGATAAGTTCTACCACTGTACAATTTCCCTCCAAAAGAGAAAATCTAAGCTTGCATCAGGTCTTCAAGCTACCTCAGTTAACTCTCATGGTTGTTGCTGTACTACCTTCTATGGTTCCAAGAGGAGGGTAAGACCATGGAATCACAGAATGGTTTGGGTTGGAAGGGACCCTAAAGACCCCCTAGTTCCAACCCCCCTGCCATGAGCAGGGACACAGCTTCCACTAGGACAGGCTGCTCAGGGTCCCATTCAACCAGGCCTTGAACACTGCCAGGGATGGGGCACCCACAACTCCTCTGGGCAACCTGTCCCAGTGCATCACCACACTCTGAGTAAGAGGCCTTGCTAGAAATACCTATTCCTCACATATCTAGTTTTTAAAAATAGTTCTCATACAAACAGGCCAATTACCAAATTACATTGGTTTCAAACTGGATAATAATGCTATTTCTGGAACTGGGATACTGCACTGACACTGCTTCTGCCACAAAAACTTATAAAATCCAGCTACTTGGATACCTTCTTTCCTGAAAAGAGAGTTCTGTTTCTTATTTGAGCTAGAAATGAGACTTGACAATGCCCTAGAGTTCTTCAGGGGTTCAGGTGTACTCTCTGGACCAGAATGAGCAGCCAAATGCTGGACTAGCACTACAGGTAGTCAGTCACGCTCTTCATCAGAAGATGGGATGGGAGTGAAACAAGATGTGAGCCACACGTGTGTGACTGACTGGCCCTGATCTTGCCTCAGCCCTATTCTGACTGACATGTGACACTGAAAAATTTCTTCTCTGCTTATACTAGGGAAAAAAAAAATCTTCCATTAGATCTCAGTTCTCATCTGTGTAAATGCAACTGGAGCCAGGACTTCAGGCTGACAGTGGAAAGACATCTTGCATCTTGAAACCATTCACAAGAAACTCCTAGAGAATCACCACTGCAATGTTGTTTTTTTTTCTTGCAAGCATGTAGTCTCAGTGGTGAAAATGGTGGTATGTATGCCTGCATGGCTGAAGCATTAGAAACAAGTCAGTAGACTTTTCTGATTGAACAGGCTAATAACTGCCCAGACAGTCCATCAAGATAACACATGAAAAGAGAAGAGTGTTATGCAACTGCCCCCTTCCACACCCCAGCTGAAGGGGCCCATTCGATATCAACCAATGGCAGTAAGGGACCTTGTAGCCTTCTACAAGGAAGCTTGGGGGAAAGGAAGACAGACCTTTGGAGCTGGACCAGGAGCAAATAAGAGGCCCCCTTCTGTGACTGCACATTCCTCCCCATCTTTGCTACTGTGTCCCTTATCACTAGAGCCAGATGCTAGGGGAGCACAACAGCCAGCAGCAGCAGCCAGGGACAATAGCCTAGATGTTCGGGTGTGGTGGCCAAGAGCAGCTAAAAACAACTACTTAATGCAAGGTCTTGAGCATGGCTGAAAGCACTCCTAACCCCACAGGATCTTCTGAGAGGAGAAGCAGGAAAAATGCACGGCTCCCTCCACCCAGCCCTCCCATGCATAGTGCCAGAGCTAATCAGCCTGAACCTGCCTTCAGTGCAGGTGATTTGTTTTGCCTTGTCTACTACCAAGCAGACAACAGGCCTGCTTCCACCTCCATAGAGGCCTTGCCTAACAACATTGCAAAAATGATGCCAGTAAAGACAAACATGGAACTTTCTCTACCAGGAGATATCCTCTATTATCTCAGAATTCTTGCCCCCAATTTCTTTGTGATGCACACAAAGCAGCAAGATGCTGCTTTGTGATGTGGTCTTTTTGCTTGGTCCTAACACGGAGCTCTGGGAAGTAAGAAGACATTACTAGCCATCACAGTTTTCTTACTGGCAGGACAGTCCCACAACTCTACCTCAGGGCAGGAAACAAAAGGGAATTTGGAGATTCCTCCAAAACCAGCAGTGAACAAAAGCTAATAATTCCCACGGCTTCAGGAACAAAGGGCTATTGTGTCTCATGCTACCCCACCATGGGCCTAGTGGATGGGCTAAGTCACATCTCTCACTTCACAGACTATGAATCTATCACTAGACAGAGCTTCCAATATGTTTGCTTTTGATAGGACAACTATACCCAGTTTTACTTTCCAGCTCATGGTCTACTTCTAGCTTTGTCATTTCTGCTATTCAGTAATCTGTGCATTGTCAGTCACATGGCTCAGTGCCCTTTGGAGCCATTCCGAGCCTCAACTGAGGTACAAAGATGAATCCCCAGGTAGCCCAGAGCAGCACAAAGTACTCCTGGGAACGGGTACAGATATCTAGCATTCCTCTGATCTGAGCAAGGCCATTGCACCTAGAACAGCTTATCAGCCAGCATCACTGTTCAGAGATACAAGGCAGGTTAAATGATTTATTTCCAGGAGATGAAGTCTTAAGCAAGGGCTAAGAGTGGAAGACTACCCCTGACATGCAGCCTCACAGAAAGAGGTTCTATGAGAACAGGAAACAGGCCTCTGCTTTTATCCCATTGCCTTTCTTCAGCTTAACTCTCTCCCTTGGAGCTGCTGTTAACACCTTAGAAAAGGAAGCACAAGCCACAGCAGCCTTCTCAAAACCAGACCACACTTGGACACAAGTGGGCTGGAACAATTAGGTCATGCAGAAGTAAAATTTGAAGTCTAGAGAGGTCTACTCCTGTGAAGTCTGGTTCAGCTGCCAGCAAAAGGTAGTAGGGGAATACAGGGGCCTGTGGGTGATTTGAAGAGAACAAGCCCTCCTTTCTGTTACTGATATAATCTGGGACTGGCTGGCAGCAGACCCTTGTACCCTAAAGTCAACAGCTCCCTTAAAGGCGTAACAAAGATGTTGTCAGTAAAGACAAACATGGAGCTTTCTCTATGAGGAGGTACATGATCCCATAAATACCTTCCCCTCTGCTGGCATTAAAAAAAAACTAGAGAGAAATTAAGAGTCACATGCAGTATTATTGATGCTGTCTTACCTATGATGGGAATACTGCAGATAAAGATTAATAAATTGCTCTAATCTTGTAGGTCAGTAGCTGAAAACCTCAGCTAGGTAAAGCTTTAAATGTGACCTTTCTAAGCAGAGCTGATTTTGCAGGAAGTTGCATGCTCAAAAAAAAGTAATTCCAGTGAAACGGAGGCACTCAAGATGCTTGAGATCTGGAGCTAATACATACCAGGAAGGGATTTCTTTTCTTGGGAGAAGGGAGGAGTCAAGCAGGAAAAAAGGAATAAAGCTTACTAAGAATGTTAACAGCAGACATTATATCTAATTTCTTTGCATTCCTTCCCCCCTCCTCTTCCTCCCGTTCTTTAAAAAACAGGAGCAAACTTGCGAGTTAAGGATTCTGATCAATGCAACATGTTAGGAAAAGAGAGCAGGAGGTCAAGAGGAAATGATTAATCCTGTGCAGAAGACTGGCAGGATGGGTCCTGGAATGGCTTACCAGAACAATGCCCCCACTAATAAGCAGGTCAAAAGACCCTTACAGTGAACAGAAGCCCCAGTTACACTGTACATTAATATTCTTCCTTTTACCCAAAGTTATATTTGTTCATTAAAGCCACATCCAAAAAAAACCCCAAGTATTGAATTAGAAGACAGGTGAAAAGTTGTGGTGCCAAACAAGGCAGGAAGTCTAAAAGATAAAGGATTACAACTTAACAAGTCAAAGTGTAAAGAGCTCCACTATAAGATGGTATTTGCAGAAGGCTTTGGTAAACTGAGGAACAAGGCAAGAACAATACGGATTTCACACTGACTTGGTGTTCAACTCATGCAGTAGACCAGTGTCTCTTCTGATAAAGGCTGCTCTTCTGTTAGTGGCATAGTTTAATGCGCTGAAGAAAAAAACCAAGCAAATTCACTGCAGGCAATGCTTTGGACTTGAAAGTGCATGTGGGTTCAAGGTTTACTGCAAGAGAGAGCGGTTTAGTACTGTGGTCTCATGGTATCAAACAGAAGCTGTTCAAATCCAAGAGACTCCAAGTTTCAGGCAATTATCCCAATTCCACACCGCTTCTCTCCCCTAGTTTAGGCAGAATTACAAGCCCCCAGGGTTGCACTATGGATGCTGTCGGGGGAAGTCAGCTCTACTTCTGAAAAGATTCTGAACTTACATGAAGCATGTATCTATTCCATGATGCAGCACCTAGTACAACCTCAGACTTGCGTTCACAGATACACAGCAGAGGTTCCTCAAAGGCTTCAAGGCTGACCCAAGCAAACCCACCTCTGTCAGAACCACTCCCCTTTCAAGCATCCTCCCAGTTTCAACAAGCAAGCATCAGCATCTAGTCGTGCCACCACAGGACTGCTCTGAAGACTACCTTGAAAACTTGTCTGTAGTCTCTGAAGGATGGAGCTGCCCATCAGTCAGCTCGGCTGGCTAACACAACCTGCCGTGCTGATGGCTGGGGCAGTGGCAGGAGCCGAGCTCCAGGTGTGCCAGCTGGTGCTGATGTACCAGCCAGCGGCGGGAAGAGCCGGGCAGAGAGGAGAGGGGCCGGCGTGCCCCTCCTCCCCGGCACAGCGGCAGCAGCAGCAGCAGCGCTGCCCTTCGCTCGCTGGGGCCACCGCAGAACCGGCGCCTGAAGGAGCCGAGTGGTGGGGAGGGAACGCCCTCCGGCAACAGCAGCAGCATCGCCCGTCGCCTTTGTATCAGCAAACAGCCTCCATTTTGAGCAGCTGGAGGCATTCAGCCCAGGCTGGAGATGCCAAACTTCAGCTTCCAATTATGGCAGGTTCATTTTAGCGCTGACAGAGTATTATTGATGCCCTCAGTGTTCCCCCCAGTTGCACACTACTCCTGCGTGCAGTGAATATTTATCCTCCCACCCCATGCCAGAGGAACAGGGCTGCACACAGAGCTCTGTATGGGCCAAGTGCAGGGTTTCGGCAGTGAGACCAGTTCTCACAGCATAGTATGACGGAAACTCAAAATTCCTCAGCTTTTAGAAAACCAAAAATTAAAGCAAGGGCTAATCATTAATACATTAATCTCCAGTCCCCCATTTTTCTGCAGGGGAAAGATGCAGGCTGTAAAATGGGACACGGGTTTCATATCAGGGAGGTCTTTGGGCATCAGCAGGTCATTTCACACAGGGAACTCCACACCTCTCAAGAGAAGTCTGAAAACAAAGCTACAGCTTGCTTACAAGAGTGTTTGGACTCAGAGGGCTCCACAGCTCTCTTGGTTGAAGACAAAATCTAGCTGGTGTGCATGTCAGCTTGTGCCAGCATTGTTAAATCCACCAGTACAGGCACAGCCTATACCAGTTTGTGACTTCTCTCAGGTCTGCTAAGAGCCAACAGAAGTCAGGCCACTAACTTTTATTAAATCAGTGAATTAAATTGAAATCTATCCCTTCAAGTCTTCCTTTCTGGAAGAAACTGAGTCAGAGTTATTAAATTCACATTTTGCAAGTCTGTTTTCCTATTTAATCCAGCTTTTCACAAGGAAACACATTTTAAAAGCACTCCTTTAGTTCTAGGAGTAAGCTACCCATTCTACACCAAATCCTGCAACACGTGTTAAGAGAGACTGCCTTGAGGTACAGACTGTCCTTACAATGCATCTAAGAACCAAACCTCAGGATCTTTGTTCCAGAACACAAGCTGAAGCCACCTCAGAGCTGGGTAAGGTTATACATCTCTGCACAGAACCGTAAGTCAGTCTGCAGCAACATGAGGTTGATGGAAATTAAAGCTCCAGCCAGCCGCCCTGCTCCTTGTGTGTGAATACACAGGACAGCCCCGCGTGGCTGGCTCAACATGCCAAACACAAGGATGTTAAAAAGCCAAATAATTGTTATCTGAAGCTCAGTGCACGTGCTGAGTTCAGCGCAAACACCCATTTTGGTCTGCCTCCCCACACAAAAGCCAGGAAAGTGGATTCCAAAGTTCAAGTACTGTAACTACAGAGGAAATGCTGAAATGAAACAAAGTCTCACTCTAGCAACATTTCCACAATATTTAGAGGAGACGGTTCTTGGACACCCAAGTCACACCAGTAACATGCCAACTATTTAGGTTGCATCTCCTATATACTTATTTTCAAGGCTAAAACCACCACAGCTAACAATAAAATAGAGCTCATACATAGAACTACTCACTGCAGTATAAGCCTATTAAAAATGAAATGGGTAATAAGTTCTTAAACCAGTAAAAGTAGTAGCGACCATTATTTAACCAAGGGAGAATAGGAACTCTTAAAAGAGCAATTTCTTCTGCTATTTGTTTCTCCTCTGTTCCCTGTAGTTCATTATAAAGATGCATTTTCCAGTGTGGGGGGTGGTAAAGGCACTACCAACCAAAAGTTAGCACCTCCAGCCAGCCACACAGAGGTTGTGATGCAAAAACATCACATGCATTAACACAGTCTCCTCCTATTTTGTGTGTAACAAGATATTGTCACAAGGGCAAATCCATTTCAGCTATGGCTGAATTTTATGAACAGGATCAAGTTGCACGGCTTCCCCCCACCCAGCTGATGAACCTTTAAAAAACAGAACCACTACCCCACATTTTTGTAACTGCATTCTTGACTGGCAGAGATTGTCATTGTTCCAGCCTTAATCCTGCACTCTAAAAGTATCAGATGATTCCCCCCAAAATAGGAACTATTCAGTCCTCCATCTGCCCCACATAATTACTCTTCCCCCAACAGTCACCATCTTTTTCACCACTAAACATCAAGCACTGCTTAGGTCCAAAAGCAGTTTTTAATGCTGTCCCTTTTAATGCAAGTACAAAAGTCCAGCCTGCCATCAGTGTAAGTATTTACGGACTTGCAAACCTCCAAATTCCACCTAGAGTCACACTATTCTCTTTGAAACTTTTCCCAATGGCTGTCTCAAAGCAAGAACCCATAAAGAGTTTATTTCATCAAACTAGAAGCTGTATGAGGGGAAACAGGCTTGTGAACACCACCATATTTAACTCGTTAGACTTTTTTCCAAATGTTTTGGATTTTGACCATTTCAGGGAGGGAGGGGAGAGAAGGCATTTACCAGCACCAGCCATGATTGATTTAAAAACAGTTTAGAGAAACAGGCAGAAGCAAGTGCAGGGCTTCCTTTCAAATTTGAAAAGAAACATATCTTGTTGTTGGCCCTCCGGTCACAGTCAGTGCTGTTTTTTCTTAGGACCATCTAAACAAGACAGATGTAGCCAGTATCCAGGCAGCAGCTGAAGCCTGAGCACTAGAAAGGCTCTCTGGGGTGGGGGATGGAGGGGGAAAGAGGGAGAAGAGAAGGAGGAAGCCATTTGGCTATAAAAAGGATCTTTCTTTCCTGTTGAAATGCAATGGTAAAGAGTGTCAAAATGGCTTAAGGGTGGGGAGGTCAAACATGTTTTGAGATGTTAAAAACTCTTAAGCTTTGTCCAAAAGGCTGAAAAAAATCCTTAAGGTAGGTTTTTGTTCTTCCATTCAAAATACTTAGCCATCATAATAGCCGCGAGCAATTCTGAAATTTCCATTATCTATTCACTTTCATCACAAATTACCAAAACTATTCAGTTAACATTTTATCCTAATGAATCTGCCACTGCAGAAACACTTCTGAAAATTACTGTTTTCCAGTAATTTTTAGATACAGCATGTATTTGCCAATCCTTCCTCCCTCCAGCAAGCCTCCATTTTAAAAATCCATCACTACTGCTTATACAGTGTGACTAGCTGCTGAAAAATAGGCACTAAATCGTATTTTCATTAATGCCACAGCACCGGCACAGTACACCTTTAATCTGTATGCCATCAAAACTAAACACAACATAGAGGGTTTTCTGCTAAACAAAAACATTTTAGTAACTTCTAGACTATCAAATTACTTGTCATTTAAATCCAGGAATGAAATTTCAGCAGTTCTAAACCTTGATTCATGAAGCCAAACAAAAAGGCTTAAAGCTTGTACAGTAACTTTCACCCTTTTCTGTCACTTCACTAAAACCTGCAAGAAGCAAGCATATAGCCTGCACAGTGAAGCTCTATTTGCTACGGCTACAGAAGGTCTTTAAAGCTATGCAGCTTGTTTTCCAGTTTGTACTGCAGTAATACAAGAGTCTGTGTCTTTTTTTTAAATAAGGAATTTATTTATATGAAAGAAGAGCCACTGGAGTACTGACTGGCACCCCAGAGCCCCCTCCTCTCCTACTGATGAGGAAGCCAGGCTCTTCCTTACTCTCTTCCTCAGGCCAGTCACTCAGGTTCTTCCCTATAAAGTCTCTCCCACAAGAGATTCCAAACCACCATCTCAGAAGTTATATTTGAAAGTTCATTCACAGGAAACTGGATTTACACCTGCCTCATTTTTGAGATGTGCATGGAACAGGGATACAACAGTGCAAAGCCACTTCCCCACCATGACCTCCCGCCCCCACACCTGAAGGGGCTGGGGTAGGGGGTGTAGGAAGGAGACTACCTTTGAGAAAGGGTTTTGAGCTGCAACTTACTAACAGATGCTGAAACCCCAGCATTTATCACCATTATGGAGCTTAAGTTACACATCAAGAAATTAATTCCAATTGCTAATGTAGGAATCAGGATGTTGTTAGCATCCTGACAATCCCACTCAACCACTGAAGTCCTCTCATGTTCTGTAAGCACCTTGTCTCTCTCTCTCAAGTTTCCACGTTCCACCAAAACTTGCTGCTTGAGGTGGGGATTGCACTAACTGGTATTACAGCCCTTTGGGCTATGGGTGTCACTGCTTTGCACCAGAATTTTCTACAGGAAAAGACCTCTGAGAAATGCCACATTAGACTTCTCTCTCGCATGGGCAGGTTTAAGTAGGAGTTCTTCCCAGCACTCATTGAACTGGCTTGTTAGAGTAAAAGCCAGCATTAGGGGTGTTCCTCAAGGCTCATTTCATTTGTGGCAGGGTAACTGTTGAAGAAGTTACCCTTCTGTACCTATTCTTGAGAATGAAGTTCACTGCACAACCAGACACTCAGCCAGCAAAACACTGGATGTTTATAGAAAAAGATAAAGCTGGTTACAGCAAGAAAAGGCTTTTGGGTAGAAGCATAACTTCCCTTGTAACTGGGAAGTGTTCTGGAATTAAGGGCTAACTATTATAACCTCCCACAATACAGGGAATCCTGAAGCTGCAATATTTTAGACCACTCCTCAAGCCAGCTTCACTAAAACTGATATTAGAAACATGGCCAGAACCTAACACAGCCTTTTTTGCCCAACTGCAGAATTCAGCATTTGATCAACATAGTTTTGACCAAAATCAAATAAAAAATATCAGTAGAAAATACTCTGTCAATCCCTTTTAATTTGTGCCAGACATTGCTTTCAGATGCCAGCACTGGTGCCAAACTGTGTGGTCAGCTAATCTAGCGAGGGCAGAAGCCCGTCTTAACTTAGTATATTTTTAAGGTTCGTATACTGCAATGCGTCAGAGTTGAAAGTCACTTGACCAAGTAATACTCCATCTTCTTATTCCAGGGTAGAATCCACAATTATTAGGGCTGCCATAAAAATCTCAAGTGTACAGTATGGTATACTAAGGCTTTCACTACACCACCACCTAATTATTCAGAAACACCAGAAAACATCACAAGAAACAACACGGTTGTTCAGAAAGGTCAGGATGGTGAGTAGCCAAGAGGTGGCAGTGTTTCTATCTGGTAAACGGGAAAAAGACTAATTGTTTATAGCATTCTATTTGGGTAGGAATTCCAGTGGCATCAAAGTGATGGACTGCAAGAGGCACAGTTTTTAAACGGCTTCTCTCCCCCTTTCAGCTGCAGCCCAGTTAAAACTGAATATCCTCTGCAGGAACTACAACCAGTTACTGGTCAAAGCAATTGCCTTGAGAAACAGCAGTAATATGCTACTACAAACATTCTAATTAGAGTAATTGAATGCATCTAGACAAGAAGGTGGCAATATTTTAGTGCTTTAGTAGGCTCCTGTAAATGAAAGCATTTTAAGACACTGTCTATGCAATCGTGGAGGTCTTTTTAATTGATAAAGAATTCTCAGATTTATAATATAAATTGTAGCTTTGACTTGCCACAAAAAAAAGGGGGGAGAGTAACTGTATAAATTGGTACTTAAATTTCACTTGGCATTTAAGCTAGCCTAAGGAAATCCCAAGACTCCCTCACCTCTGAATTTTTAACATGGTTATTGAACACTGGAAGATGAAGTTTCAGTTCACATGTTCAGTGCAAAGGTCACAAGCTCTGCAAGACCATGATCAGAAACATTCCAGGGCAGTGTTGCTTAATTCATGGCAACAGCTTTATTTAACAAAAGCACTCGAGGAATGGTTTCCCTCCATAACTCCATATGGGATCAAACATGAAACAAGTCAACTTACTCCAAGAAGTGGCTTCTTTGACCACATGAGAGCTGGGTGTTTTGAGAATTTGTTTTGGCTGGTTTTGTTTCTTTTTGTTTGTTTAAACTTTGATTTACAAAGATCTTTCATTCTGAAAGCATTTCCACCTAGTTGTAGCAGAAAAGGAGCCATGGCATACATATTTGGCAGGAATGTCTCCCCTGCCTGGAGAAAAACAGCTACATGAAATGGGGAAAAACAACCCACACACCACGATATTCTGACTCTTACTGATCTAGGAAAGTATCTTCCAACAACAGCCATTTGTTCCTAGTGAATGACTAGCAACAGTTTTCCTGGGTTAGACAGGGGTTTCTGAAGAGGAGTTTCCTTTCTTAGATAATCAGTGTGGCACCTTCGATCATTTCACATCATGCTGTTCAAAAAGCTTGTGCTACTTTGTTGGAATATGTGCATCCAAAACAAGTTACTAGATTTGGAGCTGTGTCAGTCACCTTGGATTATTTCCCCTTACCACCTCCCCTCCTTCAGCAAGGGACTACGTAGCTGTCTGTCAAAGTATATCTGCCACGGCAGCCAAATGGAAAATTGCCCATCTACATCCAAAATCTGAATCCACTAACACAGGTGTCGACTACTTCTTTACACACACCTTGAGGAAAATTCATACCAGGAGGCTTTGGAATAAAATCATAAGCCACTACATATGATGATATAATTGTTCTCAAAGGGAAGAATAAACTGCAAAAAACTGACAATAGGATAGAGTTATGATGAGGGAGGTACTCATTACCCCAAGTAGTTTGTCTGATTTCTATCCCAAGCTAAGCCATATACAAATCTATCTGAATTCTGCAATAAGGTTAACACTGTGTTCTCATATGCTGAGGAATACCTAGATGAAACAAACAAGATTTCCCAAGACAGCATTCCATGTCAGTGAGTCTCCCACCTGCTGAAGCACATTTGGATAGCATAAAGTAAGCTCGGCTGGGAGGTATCACTATTCTATTTTTTTATTTTAGTCTTTGTTTTGATATGCAACACTTCCTCTTTCCAATCTATCCCCTAGCTAGTGAAAAGTGTTTCCTTTTATGTTTCCTCCCAGGATGGTGTTAAAATGAATTTAAAGTTCAAACAATAGACACATTGATGAAAAGACTGTGTTTCTCCTGTAGACAAGATGATATTGAATTTCATGCATTATACAATATTTTCAGTTGAAACCATCATTTTTTCTATTGCTTGTATTAGAAAGCTAATATTAAAATAATGTAAGACAGGACACCATCAAGGCTTCCCCATGATAATATTAAAAATAAAGCAGAAGCACACACTGTAGACCAGTTACTCTAAAATACATACTAAACAGCTTTCCTTTTTCTTTTTCTGTAACAGCTGTATTGAACATCGGTGAAGACAAAACAGCAGTTCTAACAGGGTACTGGTCCAATACATTATTCTTAGATTGATTAACTGTCAAGATTTATCTTTCATTTAGGAGAAAATAAGTTGGTCCTACTATGCTAGCCAAGCCCTCATAAATACTATATAAAAATGATGTTTACGTACGTACACTGACACTATATAATGAAGACAAATGAATGGCAACAGGAAAAGTATATTACTGTGAGGAATGAACACTTGTTCCATATTTACACAGTGACTCGCACTACCAAAAAACACGACAATTTAAAAGTGAGATGCTTAGTCACAGAGTGCTTTATAATGAAAGGCACAACTATGGCTTTCACCAAAAATTCACTCAAAGCATCCATGTTACTCAATTTCAAAGTTTAAGGCAGAGCTGAGGAAGGAAATGAGATGAACAGGGTTGGACAAGAGAAAGGGACCTTCAATACATCTTCAGTCTACACCACTGAGGAGTTTCATCAGCTGAAGCTCCTTAGCAGCCCCTGTTCTCTGCTGATGGCATAGGCTGGCATTAAAAACAGGTGTCAGAAATGATGTCACATATAGAATAAAAATGCTATGAGTTGTATTTACAAGGATGTTAACTGAAAGGCATGACTCCACTCTGAGAAGCTGGTTGCCAAATGAGACAGCTGAGAACTCTTCCTTACAAAGTTTCTGCAGCTAGACAAGCAATTGGAAACCAATTAAAATAAACCTGTAAGTAGTTTAAATAACTCCTAAATAACTTCTACAACTATAAAAATTATGGTACTCTCTGAAGAAAAAAGTAAGTTAATTGCTTGCATCTAAGGATCAAGATATGAAAATGAAACTATTAACTTTAAAAATGGCTCAAGTTGATTTTTTGGTTGTTGCAGTTTGTGAATATAAGCTCATCTTAACACCTGCACTTTTAAATTACGGTTCTCCTATTTGTTCTCTCAGTGTATAAAGTTTTTTGACATTGTTGCCAAGAGACCAAGATAGGAGCACTAGTAAAGACTATCAGTAATCACGTACTACTTGAACTCCCTTCACTGGCTCAGAGGCATAGGAAAAGTAACGAAAGGACTGACAAGGAAGCCTTCCAGTGAAAGAAGAGCCTCTGGATCTAAGCCAAGCCCAAGTATGCCACTACAAGCTCAAGTGGCCAGCCACAGAATCCAACTACTCCAGTCTTTGCAAAGACGTGCTGACCATACCTATATCCAAGTCAATGCCAAAGTCTCCTACAAGGGGAAATGAAATGTATGTGTTACATTAATTATAACTGCAGTGCTTCAGAACTTCCAGCAAAATCTCTCTAGTAGTTCTCTAGAAGATGTAGTTTCCTAAATCATAAAGAATTTTCAATCATTACTAAAATGTATCAGCATGGACTAACCATGTACCATTGTGTAACAACATACACAATCAAGGCACACAACTGCTCCCTGGAAATATTATTTAAGAATAAGACACTTGGAATGAGGGGCCCACATGTACCCCTTCGGGTTCAGGGGAACATTGCCTTACAGGTTTTCCACTTGTTATGGTAAGGGACAAAGAAACTGGGCTGATTTGACACAGCTGCTACTGAGGAACAGTTCAGATTCAGAGGTACATAATGAACTACTTTTGACAAGATGCAAAGATGGGATATTACCACCTTTGCCAGAAAGGCAATAACATGAAGATAAAGCCGTGTTTGTTTTGGCACGTCACAATTATCTAAAACATAGGATGTTTATCAAATTTGTACACATTGGGAAGTGCATACAAATGGAAGAAGCACCTCTCAGGAGTGGCTGCAGGTTTGGAGTGGACAGCCCTCCAGCAAAGTGCCAGCTATGCAGTAAAAGCCAGGTCAAGACACTTCAGCCTTGCTTCCACTCAGCCCAGCCTGCTTAGACTGCCCACTATGAACCCCCCTATGAACCGCCCGCCAAGCACCACTCAGGGTAATTCATGCTTCAGCAGCAGAAAGCTCAGGGGCCATACATTAGTTTCAGAGGCTCAGAGCCACTGAAAAAATTAGTAATCCTAGAAGACAGCAAGAGGTACCATGAAATATTGTCAATTAAAATACATACTGTCTAGAACAGAGAAAGAAGACAGCACTTTCATGCTAAGAAAGGGCATGTAGTTTACCTTTTGGAACTCTGTCAACAGCCACCATTTATAACTCTAATCCAATTCTTAATTCTAATCTTATCAATGCTTTCATGATATTGGGGGAGGCAGGGATTATTACATCCACCTCCTCACTGACAATTATATTAAGTACAAGAGGGGAACAAGCAAGGAGAGTATTAAATTTTACCCCCATTACCATCTTAGTACATACAAGAGCAGCACTAGAAAGACTGGGACCCCAGTGTTCTAGGAATTCTTTTGTACTTCATCCTTTCCAATTCCCTGATGTTTTGTTATTATTGCTAGTTTAGCTGTTATTTCTTTCAGGGTGGAATCCACTCCAAACCACTGCCTCATCTTCCCAGTACCAATTTCTTAATTGTAATAACTTTGTCCTTTTTTTCCCCCCCCATAAACTGTCCCTCCATTCTTCCCAAAATATTTGCCCATCCATTTAAAAGCATTTAACAAAAGTTGACACCAAATACATCCTATTGGGACACAATTGCAACACTGTGGCTGCTTCTCCAGTAACTACCCAGAGGAAATTATTTTCTATTATTTCAGTCTAGTATTCAATTCAACTAAATTCTCTTGTATCATTATCTGCACAATAGTGTCCATGACTTGGAAGCACTTCAGTGGGAGAAACAACAATTTTCATTTTCCCCTACAAATAACCACCTCTCTGAAGGGAGACTGTTTGGTTCTAACAACAACTTTAGCTGGCTTGCTGATCAGTCAGTCATCAATTAAAGAAAATCTGGTTTCCAGTTTGCTCATCCAGCCACAAAAGCTGTGTTTGGGACACTCAGCCGGTTCATTTGGCGACCGGTTTCTTAACAGAGAAGCCATGCCTTTCTCAAGTAACATCCTTGTATGGATCAAGTATTCTTGAAATTTGAGTGACTTTGTCTAGCAGGCTGCAGACCCCCTTCACGCTCCAACTTCAATGTATTAAATCTCCAGTGCCTTTGGGCACACCATATATAGCGGTGGGGGCGGGGTGTGCTGCAGGGGGCTGGAATTTAACCCTTCACCAGCACTGCTTTTAAAGGGGGAAAAAAGAAGGCTTGGAGGCATGATGGCTCCTTCTTCTTTCTGTGCCCTAAGAAAGTTCTTCTTCAAAGTAACAGACCCACTCTGCCTCACATATGCACGCACTTAATAAAACATCCAGGAACTATATAGTTGACTTCCAAAGTACAGCAAGACACAGCAGCAGCAAGACCCCAGGAGCTACCTGATCACATTCCCTTACACCTTCCACCACCTGAGATGGGGCATTATTCAAGGTTACAGAAGACCAGCAATAGTAACCTTGCCAGGCAACCAGGACTGACTCAGTAGTGATTCACAGAACACACTACCAACCCCGACACAAGACAGCAGCATTTCTCTACTCCCTGATGCAGCGCTAAGTTGGATTACAAAGCTTAAAGGGCATCCATAATGCAGACAGTTTCAAGCTTTGCTTGCACCCAATTTTTAAGGGTGCAAAATTGCACCCAATTTTAAAGATTTTTATTTTGTACACTTAACTCTCTGACAGTATGAACAGCTGAGTAAGAAGAACCACTGAAGTGAAGGGGGAGGGAAAAGGGGAGGATTTGAAGTTTGATAGCTGACAGTTTACCCTAAATAATAGCTTGCCTTTTTTAACCAAGAGGAGCTGAACAAAAGGCTGTATAAAACTAGTTTTTTAGCATACGTCAGCCATTCTGGATAGCAAGTGCCTAGACAATCAAACAGAATCCACAAAACCCAGGACAACATGGGACATAGGGGAGATACAGCAACAAGCTCCAGCACTACCATCTGAGAATCACACTGAAGTTTGATTGCTGAATTTCAGGTCCCTGCCAACCTTTTAATCCAGCCAAACATAGCATTTGGTAGTTCTGCACATTCACAATACCTTGCCTAGCGAAAGGAAATATTTACAGTAGATGATAGTTTATAACAACATTGGCTATTCACAAAATGTATGGGGTGGGCATGTAATACATGCAAACAACTGAAAGAGACAAGGTTCAGCAAACTTGACAGAACACCTTTAAATAATTTGGTTATGCACGGAGACTAACTAACATTAGAGGGAAAATGATGCAACACAACTTTAGCTATTACCTTTAGCTCACTAAAGAACCCTTCTCCCCCCACAACACAGATTCAAGGGTGAGCATTTGCTATTCTCACACCCCTGGAAAGCACTGCTATGAGAGCAGCCTTGGTGATTGCTTGTGTGATCTTAGGAGAGATACTACTGCAGTAACAAAGAGGAGTAAAACATAGCTGCTGAGGTATGACAGCAGTAGCCTTTGGTTGGGTTGATTTGTCTACTTCAGAAATGAGTTTAAAGACAATTCACATGTTTCTTAAGTAGAGATCGTTTTCGTTATAGCATTCAAGGCATACCTCACGGTCCCCAGAACTTTAGGTAATCAGCTCTGAAAAGTGACTCACACCCATTGCCAGCCCAGCAAGTTTCGAGCTTGCCTCAAGTCACCTCCCTACTGCTGGGAGGTAATCCATTTTCTCCAAGTCAGCACCAATGCAGAGGCATACAGCACAAAGCATGCAGAACCATAAAACAATAAGCATTTGAAGTTTTCAGTTCAAGTCTTAGTCACTTCAAAAATATTTCAACCACATATGAAGGAAACTGCTAACTAGTCATCATCCTATCCAAGAAGTTCACCATCTGGGGTTTTAGAAATGCATATTACACACTCAAGTGAAATAGTAGGAATGGAGCTCTTATTTCTTGGAGCTGAACATGTAACTATGAATTAATTCTTGTGTCAGTACTGCATACATATCCAAGATGCCTGAACAACACAGAACATATATTCATGAGCCTCATCCGTGGGTACTGGGGTTTAGTCCTTTTCATACTGTGCTATACAGCTAGAGCATTCAAAGCTGGCCAGCATTTTTAGTTGCTAAAAAAGATCAGCAGCTATGGACTCTATAACTGAAAAGAATTTATTTTGTTGAGATTTGATAGCAGAGGAAGAAACAAGTAGCTTAGAGTCAAAAGAACTTTAGAAAAGAAGCCCACTACTGTCTTAGCCACATACAATTTCTCTTCTTTAAGATGTTAGGGCAAAGGGGAAAGATAAAATACTGTCTGCAGTGACATTACATAGTAAAGAAGTTTTTGTACTCGAGGTAGAAGTTGGCAGATAGTATTGCTCCAATTCCTTAACATGTTTTCGTTCAATTTCTGTGACTTTATTTGGATGCATAAGCTTAATTTGTTAGGAGAACCAGACTCATCCCACCCACAGAGCCTTTCTTCAAGCACAGCCAGGGAAAGGAGAAGCTCCTTGCAACCCATGCAAGGAGCTGCAGCTGAGCCCGTGAGGAGAACAGCTGAAACAAACTCAATATGCCTAATATATTTTAGGATCATGGACATCCATTCATTACATTAACCAATACTTGAATTGCCAAGCAGTAGCCAGTCCCATTCCCATCCAGTATTTCTACACTTTAATTAAAGACTTCAAATGATAGGTTAAAAACATTAGTAAAAATTATGTACTACATAATTATGATCCAAGATTATATTTGTAACTGCTCTACGGAAAGTGGCTTACAGCAGAAGACAATAAACCCCTTCTGAAATGAAATCTTACCTCTGCATTCAGTGCATTGTTCACACAGCTTAAGATCTATGCCCCCAACACATCGTGATTCTTTGTCCGATGGAAAGACACCAACTACTTTGCAGGAAGGAAGGGAGTATGTGAGGAAAACTAGGAAGAGACTGGGTCAAGACAGTATTGAAAGAGGAATGATACCTCCTTGACTTTAAAACAGAGGAACTAAGTAGTTTTCCTTTAAGGAAGCGTGGTCTAGCAAGCATGTTTACATGCTCTAAAGATTTAGCTGCAAGGAGAAACTGCTACACGTGATGCAAGATTTCATCACTAAACTGAAGCAAAAATTCAGCTAGACCTTCGCTCCCAGTTACGAGACACGCTTCAAGACATCAGTTTTAAACAAAATTGTAATTTTTAAAAAGTGATGGGTATACACTAGGCTATTTTCATGCCTATTTATTGTATGCACATCTGCAGTTGAATGTTTTCAGAAAAAGTCACTATAACCTCAGAGGTCTATGCTGCAGCCTGCAAGCATTAATACCCTTATATACAGCAACACTCTTGGTCTTACAAAGACATGCTCTAAGTAAAAACAGTCTATGAAAGTTGCCTGAACATCCAAGGCATTTCTGCTTCTTCCAGTTTTTACTCACTGGAAGTTGCCTGAAGTCATGTTTAATTAAGCCAGTAGCATAACAATAGCATATTATCATCAGGAGAAAAAACCTGACAACTTTGCTGTATTTACCCTAAAATGTTGAGTGGATTTCAACACTGGTCACAGAAAAGCTGGGGGGGGGGGGGATTCTGTCCAGTATGGTATTAAACCTGTTTAAAACCCAAGTTTTCATTCTCCTACTAAAGAGAAGGAGTTAAATAAAAAGACTTCTGCATGAAGGGAAGAGCCAGGAGCTAAAGATGTGATGGGGAAGAGGCATCTAAAGGGAAAGTAAGGCAGAGTAATCCAAGAGGTTTAGTACCTGATAGCTGAACATAAAGTTAAAAAATATTGTGAATTTAGAGATTATTCCAACTCCTTATCATCCTAAAGACATTAAATCCACATTCCATAAATCATATATGAACAAAATAACTCACTACCCTGCTTTCTTCATCAGGAAAAAAATTAAGAAAGGAAAACATAACTGTCAGTAACTTAACCTGAAGCACTGCCTTCAGATGGGCACCTGTATGCACATTTGACACCAGAAGAGAAAAGACACACTTAGTATGATAAATGAAGGCTGCATGAGTACAAAGAACTATATGCAGTTTCTTACATACACTGGAAGTATGAATTTTTCTAGCTCATGTGCACATTTTTCTCTAAACCTGAAGCTCTAACAGTCACAGTACCAGCAACACAAAGCATCACATTTTAAGACCACTGCCTCATGATGCACCCCTAAAATTCTTAATCACTTTGTGAGGTGGCAAAAACCTTAATCATTAGAAAAAGAAACAGCAAGAGCCCGTATCACACACTGCAGTTTCATATAAATAACCCTTGAGCAAGAGATGCAGAACTGGAACTGGGAACACGGGCACACTCCCTCTGCATCAGCCAACTGCTTTGGTGAGACGTGTGGGTGATGGCGTTGGGAGCACCATGGAGCAAAGCTCAGTGTTTGGCAGTATGGAAAGCCATTACACAAAAGCAGCCACGTTTAACCCACCATTCCTGTCTAACCACTCTATTCCTTCTTTCCCCTCATACCAGTTCAGCCTGCAATTAAAATAAACTTACAGCAGTGCTAGAAAGAGAGGAAAAAGTTTTCTGTCATGTTAAGTGAGTTGAATTGGCTCACAGAGGCATCTCCTGAGTGCGCACGGCCAAGCCTGGTGAGAACAGAGGAGGAAGTGAGATCCCCTATTCTCTGAGTAGCCGTGAGATGTTAAGACAGCTTGCTCCCTGTTGTGAAACCACAGCTTTACCCTACATTAGAGCAGCTTAGACATAAATTCAATCAGCAAATTTAGCCAAGGTACCAGATAAGTAGCTTTCAGTTCAGCTGACAGCTATGCAGTTGAATGCTTTCCCCTATACATGCACAATCCTCCAAAATTTGCATCTTTTACAGTCTGTAAGATAATAAGAGGGAATACATTTTATTTTTAATCTAAAAAGAAGAAATCCAGGAAAATACATGACCCTAGAATTCAACATAGCAATCTGATTTTAGTAAGTCTTGTCCACATACTCCAACAGCCCCATGAACCGTTGCAACTCACAGATACGGCAAGAAACTTCAGAGTTTGCAAATTGGTCTGATCAGTTAAGAACCTGACCAAAGACAGAACAGATGCAAGGAAAAGGAAGGAACAGTGTGTCTAAGGGCAAGGGGAGAAAGACCTTTAAAATCCTTTCTTGCAATGGAGGGAGCTGTGGTGCTACAGGGTTTTGTCTTGTATATCTTGCTAGCTCACGAACCACTTCTAAAATTTAAACTGTAGAGCAATTTGAGAACTAGAAGAGTCACACACCATTAAGCTGACTGAATTTGGCAACTACACACATTCCCTAGAAAGTGTTAGAAGTCTGCTATTGAAGTGTTTTGACCATCCGCCACTGTTCTCATGAAATGATATTAAAGCACACAGCAGCTGAGCTCTGGCACAAATGAAACCCCAATTATTTAACTTGCAACTTGTGGCATTTTCCACTTTCTGCAAACTCACTTGAATCCAGATAGTTTACCAATACAAGCCAAGTGTCCTACAGCTGTTCCAACATTTTCTAAGATCGTGGTTTCGTTCGCAGCCTATTAATACTTCCAAGAAAAGAAAAACAGAGGCGCTCTATCAGTCAGACATGAAACAATCAAGAACACATTGACATATCAGGTAGGATATTTGATTTAATTATGGGTAAGACCAAAGTAAAATATTTTTCAAGTCCTATTCTAATTGGTTTTATAGCAATAACATCTAGTTGCTACAGTAGCATTGATAGTTCTGTCCATACAACAAACACTGCCAGACAAAAGAAAATTATCAGGGTCGCAACACATTTACTTTTGTAGAATGGTTTGAAACATCTGAGATTAAGCATTTCCCCTGCTGCCATGATAGCATTTTACATCAGACTGTGAGGTTCCCAGTCGTAACCACCAGACTGGGTTTCAACAGCAGCTCTATGACAAAGAACTGGCTTCTGCTTCCCCCCCTGCCCCACAACAGTTTTGTTCACTTTCTTTCATGCATCACTGTAGTATCTTCAGGCACTGCCACCCTGAAAGCAGGGTTCAGGGTTCCACTCTCTTTAACGTTTGCCACTACTGTAACACTCAATATTCCGTTTCAGACACTGTTACATACTCATAGCACACAACAGGAGTCAATAGCTCAACTGAGACCAGAACTATCTCGACTAGAAAGAGATTACACCAGACATCCCAGTTAAGTGCTAAAATCTGCATTTCTCTGCATTAAGAGGATGAGCAACTACACCAATCTTGTCTGGCAAATGTGTATGTGTAGTCTTGTTTCGAGACTTGGAACACCCAGTAAGTAACCACCCACGGTGCTATTTCCCTTCTCACTCGAGGGAGTCTCAAAACGGAGGTGGAATGAGGAAGAATTATGGGGAATGGACAGTGATTCCCAGAGGAGGGGTGGAAAGACCAGAGAGGAACAGGACCAAAGGTAACAAATGAGTAGCAATATTAGGACAGGAGTATCATGTTCTAGGCAAGAAGGCACAGGAATAAGGGAGCCAGCAGCTTTAGTGCAGAAAACCCTCAGGGATGGGGTCAAACTCCTTATAACTGATCTCAAACAGGGTGAGGAGGATATATCCTGGGGAAGGAGAAAGAACTCTGCATTTAAGAGAACTACTCTTCCAACAGCTTACAGATGAAACCTACCTATGCCCTAATCTTACCTGCATGAATTAATCTGAGGGAATATCCTGCTCACCCACTTTTCTCACATACCGAGCAGAACCAGAATTGTCTAACTACTAATATTAAGGTTTCAGCCTACCATTCCTGCCTTGCATTTTAGGTTTGTTTTTACACTATTAGCCAAACAAAGTACTTAAGTGACGCACTAAGTACTCTCCTGGAAGGCTGCCTTTCTATTATCGTACCTTTTATGAGGCTGTAAATAGCATTCTTAAACAAGCAATAACCCTCACAGTTTTGCAGCCACCCTTTCTCAGAAAAAAACTTGTACATCTCACCCATATTTTTAGCCAAAGTGAGAAAGATTTACAGGATAAACTATTCCCAACAGTCAGTCTCTCCCAAGCAATTCCCCTTGAGTGAATAATAAATACTTGCAAATACTGATCAGGCTCACCCGCATTAAGGAGCCACCAAAATGCACTAATCAAGAACAGTAGTAGATCATTAATTTGCAGAATAAAAGCCTTTCTCAACAGGAGCTGAAGGTTTGAAAATACTTTTACTTGTTTTAAAACAATTTCTAGGTCTACAGGACACAGGAACACCCAAACCCAATCGTTTAAGAGGTGTACTCGTTTCAGAGTACACTGTTGAAAGTAAAATTATTTATGTAAAATAAATTAAGCTTTTTCAGAAGTTTCTTATAGAAAAGCCGCACAGTTTAAGCAAGGCTAGAATACCTTTGCTCCCTTTGCAATTTAAGCTTTTAAGTCTACAAAATACCTTGGAGCTCCTATCCCAGCTACTCTTTTACTAAGTGATGGAGAATACATCACATTAGAAGCTGAATATCCTATGCTATGGCCAAAAGCCCTCAATTGTTTCATTTCATACACTTCAAAAAGAACTCTCATCCTACTGAGAACATAAAATCTAGAGGCTTTCTAGCCTATACCACAAGACGAAAGTTATACTCCAAAATAAATGCAGAAAGATGGCTTTTTTAGTGTCTTAAGAACATCATGCCTCGTTTCAGCCTAGCATTCAGTATCACACGTGCTTTAGGAAGCCCACTCTTAGGGAGATACTGAGATACCACAAAAAGCTGTAAGCAGCCCAGCTGCTATATCGTTTCTGGGTTGTTTTGGGGTTTTTTTGTTAAAAACTTGATTGTTCCTCAAGCACACTTCATGTCCCCCAAATGTCATTTTAAGGTCTTTTCTTCTTTCACAGAATTCATACATCCTGTCCTCTGACACTAGCAACTTCAAGAAACACAAAACCTGACCTTTCTAGAATTATTTCATAGCTATAGCAACATTGGAGGAGATAGAAAAAGAGTCCCTGAAGACAAAGGCATCACCACATTTCCCTAGGCTAAATACCTTCATGTATCAGTTAAGCAAGCATCCCACAGGAAACTCTTGTACTACCCCTGTCCTCAGGCAGGTTTTCCCCTGAAGCCCCTTGTTGTGCTGTCCAATTTCATCCTAGGAGGAAACTACCTCCAACACTGGTTACTGGAAAATTCCAGCAAAACCCCCCGCCTTGACCCCCAGAGCACAAGGGGAAAGTCAGCAGATCGCCATTTTCCAGCTTCAAACGAAAAATCAAGTTTCAAACTATCACAGCAAGAAACTATCCCAATGAAACTTAAGACACTTTCAGTACATTTTGAAGAAGCCACTGCCTCTTCTAAGACCTATGAAACAATACTTAGGGTCACCAGAATCAAAACTTGCAAAGCCAAAGCGTTTTAAATTAACACCACATAAAGCAAGTTCCTGTTTTTGCATCAGATGTTTGCCACCACAGAAGCAGATAAAATGTTGACCAAGAGCAGGAGATGTAGCTGGCATATGCAAGCATGAATACATCTGCTAACTTTTTCACTACCTTTTATTTATTTATAAATAAAAAATCAAAAAGGTGTCCTTTTTCCAACACAGTTATCTTCCTTCCTTATTTATTCGTTTTTCTTTCTCCAGTGGGTTACAAGCCGAACACGGCTATGCAAAGAAGACTCCACCAAAAAGTTTAACTCAGAATTGGGGCTCCGGGGGGCCCCAATTTTTTTCTCTTGCATCTCCACGGCCCCGCCACCCCTCGGTACACCCCCGAGGAACTCCCTCTGAGAGGCACTGCGCCCGCAGCAGCCCAATGCCCCCGCTGCAAATCGCTCACAGGCAGACCGGGGCTCCGCCGGCCGCCCCCGGGGACAGCGTGTCCCGCACCTCGCGGAGGCCCCCCCGGCTCACCTCCTCCTCCTCCTCCTCCCGGGTGGCGGCGCGGAGCAGCGCCCGGTGGGAGCGGGGCGCGCCTGGGACGACGCTGCCTCGTCGCACGCCCTCCCCCGGTGTGCCAGCGGCTCCCGCGCCCCGCACCGGCCCTGCCCCCCCGTCCCCAGCCCCGCGGGGCGGCAGGAGCGCCGCGGC
>VYXC01002875.1:1712298-1773077 GCA_013397175.1 Platysteira castanea
TTTTTAATACTGCCGGTCTCAGGGCCGGGGACCCCCCTCCCACCGTGGGTCTGACGCGCCGCGGCTCGGGCGGTCTCCAGATCCTCGCGCCCTTTTTGGGTCTGGGATGCGAGCGGGGCTTCGGGGGCTTTCGTTCTTTGAAAGCACCGAGGCGTTAATGCAGCTTTAAACATTAAGTCTCTCGAGTAATTGTTTTCTGACGCCCAGTCGAGGGGTGACCGGCTCCTCTCCGCGCTCTTGCGATTGCCGCCAGGTCTGCCATGCCCGGGCGGGCGAGCCCGGGGGGGGGTTCACTGCTGGGCAGGGGCAGGCGCTTCCTCTCCTTCAAAGTGATGAATTTAGCAAAAATTAGCGGGGATGCTATTTGCGCTGCTGCGAGACCACACTTAAAATAAAAATTCTCAACAATCATTTTGTTTCTAATGAAACGCCCCGCCACCAGCAACGTGTGGGTGGAAAGTTTCGGCTCTGCAGCACGACCGAGTGGCCACCCTCTTGGTTAGCGGGGCTTGTGGTAGCAAGAGAGAACGCATGGCATTGCACCCAGTTCCCTTAACAAGGAAATTGGAAATGCTGAGGGATTTTACAACGTGGAACTGGCTTAGGGACTGGAAAGTCAACAAAACAGGAAAAGGAATAAAAATGGGTAAGTATACAGATTACTCAATGAAAGCATCTGTAAATATGCAAAATAAACTGAAAACAAGTTACTGTTCAGTAATGATAATAAATTTTCAGAACCACCACAGAACAGGAAAACTGGTTATTAAAATATATTCAGTTATGTTTCTCCTTTGTTTAGACCTCAGATGTACAAACAACTGATGCTATTTAGGCCTTAGACACACAAATAACACTAACTTAAATTGTCTGCTTAAAAATGCCTTTTGTCTTCTGCTGACAGGTACTAAACCCAGCTCAAGCCATGCCTGTGGGGAGCTCTCACCAAAAGCCCTTTGGAGAACTGAGAAACTCAGGAGTGCTAACATCCTTATGCAAGACCAAGCAATGGGAATCGCTGATCAAGTCCATGGGGCAACACACATGCATTAAGTTGTAAACAAGCATGAATATTTTTTATGCCACTCAGTAGTATATTCTGCTGCCAACTAGCCTTATGTATTACAGAAGGATTTGGCTCTGGGGCTGTGTTCTTTGTATTACAAATCCATATGTTCACATTTGAGCATGCAGGTGAAGTCCACCACAGCTTTGACTATCAGAGGTTAAAAAATCATTGAGCCTTGCCTCAGCTCTGTTTATTTGTCCTGTGGTTGCTGCAGAGAGTTATGATGCTGCAGAGCTTGTCCTTTCCCTGATTAAGTCAGTTGTGAAGAGCGGGAACTCCCTGAACAACAAGCGCACGGTTGATCTGTTTGGGTTTCCCAGATAATGCTTTGCACCAGCTCCCTCAATAGAAACTGTCATCTTTTGTGTTCAGAAATATTTTAATTGGGCAGAAATTCCCAGATGCATGTCTCCAGGCATATCTGACACCCCTGCCTCCCTCAGTGACAGCTGTTTGCTTTCCAGCAAACCGGCTGAAGGGGGCAATTCTGCGCGTCGATGCTTCAAATGGTCCTTAACGGGCTCACAATGCTACCTAGGCGCTGTGGAAGGTCCTTTTTGCTGACAGGATCCACTGTGTTGGTGCCAAAGCTCCCAAAGCTCGTTTACAGCTTACACCCTCCCTGAGCTTGTAAAAGGCTATAAGCAATTCACTGTCCCTGAACAGTGCGTCCTTATTCTCCAGCTGTCACCCTCGTATTGGAGCACCTCTGTCTTGCTGAATCAAAGTCCTCCTTTTCTTCTCTTCTTTTTTCCCTTAAATTAGGAATGCAACATTTTGAGGCTTCCTCCAGTTATGGATGGCTTTCTGTCTTCACTATGAGAAATGCTGTAATAAAGCTGAAGGGAACACACCGGTGTTATAATCCTTCTGAAACATCGGCTGCTGGAGCACTTGTGCGCTCAACTACACAGCAGATAGCACCGTGCATTTTTCTGCTTAGTGCATTGACTCGATGGTTTTCGATTCAATTAACTTGTTCTGCTATAAAAACACCCTCAGCTCTCCTCAGAGTGAGGCCTCAATATATTTCATTTGTTTTCTAAGCCGACAAACAAGTGAGTGAATAACAGCGTGGGGGCGATAGGTGAAGTGCGGGAGGCTTCTCATTCCTTGTTGGACAGCAGGATGAGAACTTATTTTTATGATTTTTCCCTGGGAAGCTAGTGCTTCACATTTTCCCTTTTTGTTTCTTAAAAACAAAAGAACAATAGCTATCCTGGTTAGCAGGGCTATTGTCCCTCTGTGCCAAATAAATGAAATCTCCCTGCTTACGTGAGCGTCTGAGACATTTCTCTGCATTCTGCTGGTTCTCCTTTGTGTCGCTCTGCTGAGGTTTCTCGCATTTTATCCCCTGTTTTCCCATCTTTTTCAATCCATTTCTCTCATCTTTCTTTTGTCCTCCCTTCATATGCTGTTGCTGATCTGAATTTGAAACGATGTGGTTTGTACTAAAGGCAAACCCATCTTTTAAACTGTGTTGAAATCATAACTGTGTCATGATCATGTCAGAACTGTGTTAAAACATTAACCATTAAAACATTCTAACAATGCTAAAACCTGGCCATGACTGGCCAGATCTTCAGAGACACTTAACAAGAATCAAAATAGCTCTGAAGATCCGGGCCAGCTTCTACCTAGTTGGAAAATCTCTATTTGGCAACATTTGTCTGTCCTTGACTAACTGCCCAGCCACTGCAGCTAAAGGATGCATTAAAAATGCTTTTTTTTTTTTTCTTTTTTCCCTTAAATTTTAGTGGAAAATAGGACATTGGGGCGGAAGACTGCACCTGAGTCATTCTCTAGCATCTGCTTAGACTATCGGGATGTGCTTTCCACTTGGAAGATCCGTTCTCTTGAAGGAAAGCATTTGCTTTCCACCAGCAGCACTACAGGACAAACAGAATGGTGTTCCTGCCAAAAGCAATACAGCTGGAAAACCCAGGGGTCTGGAGGTTAAAAGCTTTGTTAAGTAGAACCAGGTAGAGTAATTGTGAGTTTGGGGATATTTTACTGTAATTTTAGAGGCAAACGTTCACAGAAGGAGCTCTCCCCTGTACCACCCGGGTGAAGTGGTCCAGCAGCCTGGTGCAGTTTGCCCTGCTGTGCTGAGCACCAAGGCAGCGTTGCAAGCTCAGAGCTTGGCAGGTCTTGAGAGCAGGAGTCACTGAGGAGCTGGTGCAAGTTCCTGAATGTGCACGGGTAGTGATAAACAGAGAGGTCTGAACTCCTGTTACCACTGGTGCTGTTTCGCACCCAAGGACCCAGAAAACACTTCCAACTCCAGTACTGCTGTACCACAGACATAAAAAGCCAAGACAGTGGTTCATCGCTTCAAACCCTGCACAGTCTTTTCTAGGGATTACAAGATCTAAAACTCTCCCTGATGCACCTGAGAATCCCCTTCCTTGTTTATCTGTTAACAAAGAGACAAGAGGCACGACATTACAACCTGCTTGGATCTTTGCCTCCCCTGCTCAAGAATTCACCTAGTAAATCAATGTACAAAAAGAGCACTTCCAACAGGTCTACTCACAAGGAAAGTCTTTAGCAAGATCTTGATGCTGGTGTAGCCTTTGGAGATTTCACATTTGTCAAAACGTGCCAGACAAATGAAAGAGGAAGGTTTTGTTGTTGGTTTTAAGCTCACTGTTAGTGACTTATTCATTATACTCAGAGGAATATCCATCTTTTTTTTGGTTTTCACCACAACTGTGCTCCATGGACAACTGTGCCACTTAAGTTCAGCCACTTTAGCTCTGATTTGTGCTGGGGTTTTTTTCTCCTTCCCTCATTTTTCCTCTTGCGAGCACAAACTTCTAAATTTGCCTCAGATTCCAAATTTGCCATGCCTGCTCCTGCACACTGACTCTCACTCAACCATATATCTGTCATTGGATCCATTAGTAAGTACAGTAGTAAGCTCAACTTTCTGCATGTGTTGCTGAGCTTCCTGTATGGTATGCTGGATCTTGAGCAGGGTGGAGGCTTGGGGAGCAAAGAAGCAGTAAGTGTTGTCCCTGTGGTATAAATCATTGGAAACTGGCTTGCTCAGCATATTAATTCAAGCTCTTGACACCCCCTCCTCCACCCATCCATCTCCCCTACATCAGGGTCACCTTGAGTTTAAAGATGTGCTTGTTAGGGTGTGATGGGATCCAGAGAGGAACAGAGAGAGCCTCCTCTATGCACATGTGCAAGTGAAATCTATGGATCTTGTTGGTGTGCATCTTTGCATCTCTACAGATTTCAAGGGCTGGCTTGGGAAGCAGAGACCTTGCACTCGAACAGCTGACATTACTTTTAACCCCAGAGACGTTACCAGATTCAGACATGAATCCTCTCTTCCCAGAAGGAAGCAAACACCTACTGTCTTGCCGTACAGCACTAAGCTCTGCAGGCAACTGATGCAAAGACGTCATTTTTCGATGTGCTAAAGAAAGTTTTGGGGTTTTTTCACTTCTGTTGATAAAGTCTCCAAGAGCACCTTTACGCTTAGGCCTTGCTCTAGCTTTGCTACTGCACAGTATGCATTTGAGACAAAACTAAATGACCTTTCTTTTTTTTTTTTCCTGTGCATTCTGATCAATTCCTTCTTCCTTTCAGAAATTCTGGCTGAAAATCATCCATTTCTAACCATGTAGTGGGATTTAGCATTACAAGGACTTTTAGCACCTTTACCTCCCAATGACTGCATCTCTAAAACCAGTTTCCTCTTCCAGACTTCTCAAATCTCTCTCTATTCACCATCTGTTCAATCAGATTTCTTGTTAGACTAAGTACCTGTGTTGGCTTTAATCTTTGATGATGACAGCTCAACTATTGCCCCCCAAGGATGGGCTCAAGGCCAGAAGATGCAAATGTCTGGTTCTTCTCACCCTGATTCTGTTCTAAACAGCTTTCAAATGCGATGTCTACCATCAAGAATGGTCTAAATCCATGTCTCAATCACAAGAAGTGACTTCACTGACTGGGTATGAAAACTGATGCTGGAGTAGTCTTAAATGTTCTCAAACTCACCTTCAACAAAATGTCTCATCAGATCACTTTTCCCTTTCAGGAAAAGCTTGGCAAAGTAGACATACCTTGCAAACATGTTCTGCAGGTCAAGAAATGCAAGCTCTGAGCAGCTGGAGGTAGAAAGCAGGTGCCAACATTATGGGCTAATAACTGCAAAAGTTTTGTTATTAGCCTCCTGTTCCCTGACACTGCTTCTGCTCTGATACCTCGCTCTGCGTTTATCCTCTCCACACAGTTAATTCGGCTATAACTCAAAAGTTTGCCTTACCTTCTCTCCTGTTCACATCCACAAGATCCTTTTACTCGGCTGGGGGGGAGTGCTTCTAACAGCAAGAGGTGGTGTACGCTGACGATTAGGGGAGAGTGGCTTGTCAGCTGCTAATGCTTCCCCACAGCTGTGTAAACTCTGGGCGCAGGCAGCTGTTCCCCTCCAGATCTGGCGGCGGGAGCTGGGAAGCCTGGCACCCTCAGCTATTCATTACCAGCCCCCAAACTGGGACATGTGAGTGTCCCCTAGCATGCTGCAGCACCGCCACGGCTGACCTTGTGCCGGGAAGGGTGAAGTGCTTGTGCAGCTGTGTTCAGAGGGACTATAGTATCTCTCATCTCTTCGGATGGTTGCGAAGGTCACCTACATCTTCTACATCTTAAGGCCATCTGCATCCAAGCCCTGCCTCTCCCCTTCTGCCTCCTCATTATTCCCTGGGGAGTGTGGACAGATTGCTTCTCCCTCAGGGCCATGCATTACTCAGGTAATTCTCTGAGCACTGGCAAACCGTGACCCTCAGCCACTGGCACGCTCACCCAGATGATTTAGTGTAACGTGCAGCACTAATCCTGACCCACATTCAGGTACTGCTCTCTCCTGCAGTCACTCTGATCAAGACAGGTCAGTTCCAAAGGTATAAATTGAATGCTGAGAGGGAAAAGAGGCGCTATTTCTGCACTGTCCTTAGCAGGAAACATGCTTGGAGCTAATTTGGACCTGAAATGCTTAGGGTTTTGTATGTTAAAACCACCACTGCTCAGGGACAGTACATACAAAGGTAATGTGCTACTTTATGAGAGTGAATGAAGAAACAAGCAGCCAGGCAAGGTGCTAATCAAACTTTCTGGTTCATGTGAGTATTTATTGTGGTTATAATTGTGTTTCCTGTAGGGAAAGCTGTCAGGTGGACTCAGAGGAAGCTCCTGCTACCTTGCAGCGTGCCATTCCCCCAGGCTCAGGTTACAGGCTGAGGCTGCTGTGTACTCACGGGACATGCAAGAGGCTGGAGTCTCCTGTCTTGGCTGGAGTCTCCTATCTTGGCTTCTCTACAAAGATTCTGGGAACGGGAAGTGACCTGTGAAGAGGCTTTTCCCCTTCTCGCTGCTCTGCCTGGAAGGGAGAAGTTCTTGGCCTGGCCGGCTCTCTCTGGCAGTGGGAGAAGGCAGCTGCCTCCTCTCCTACATGAGACCCCAACGGCATCCCTACAGTCCTTCGGAAACATGGACCTACAAAAACAGCCGATGAGTCACGTCGCAGACCAAAGCCCTCGTCGCATGCCACTGGGAAAAAAAGCAGCTAAAACCCTTTGGGCGAGAGTCTCCTCCCAGAAAATGAGCCCCAAGGAGCCGCACGTTTCGTGGAGGCTGTTAAATGTGCCTTTGCACGTGTCTGCTCGCTGTGCACAGAAGGGCCCTGCGCCTGCCGATGCAAAGCCATCCCAGTACACCTCCACCAGAGCAGCTATAAATAGGCTGGGGGATAAGACAAAGGGAAGCTTTCTTAAAATGGAGGATACCACAGATCCCGTTTGCAGGAGCGGGAGCTTTATAGGGTAGGCAGGCATTGAGGGAAGTTTTAAAGCTGTTGATTTGGCTGACGCTCTAGGTCCTAGAGAGGGGAACACTGTCACTCTGAGGGTCTTTTCCCTTTTTTGCTGTGCTAGAGCAGGGAGGGTGTTGTCTCTCCTTCAAATAAAACCCACGTACGTTTACGGTGATGGATGCCTGCTGGGAAGAGAAGTTTGTATATCTTCTGTTCGCTAGCTGCAGAGCAGTGGAGTGGTGCTGAGCCAGACAACCCCTTTAGTGAACCGCTGCCTGGCAGTACAGATGCTCCTTTATTTAAATAAAAGCAGGCAGAGGGCTTGTGTGGTCTCTGCATGCACACCCTACCCTTCTAGGGTGTTCACAACTACAGGCCTCTGGATGCTACTGCAAGCTGGAGAAGTAAAAATAAGGAAGGAGGGAGAAAGCCTCAGGAAGCCAAATCAAATGGCGGTAGCGGCATCTCAGGAAGCTCGCCCAAGGTGGTGGGGTGCAGGGCAGGTGAAGAAGATCAGAAGCGTAGGAAATTGGGGAAACAGATGTGGCGATGCCAGGCTTTGCGGAGGGAGCTCCTGAGATGCAGGGCCGGCATTCCCATGCGTTCCCATCTGGTGGTGAAGGAAATTATGTAAAGTGGAGGGGCCAGGGGCCCCCTTTCTTATTTTTTTTTCCTTCCAATTCTTTTCTCCCTTCACTTCCCATGATGCAATTAAACAGCCATTGCTGACATCATCATGTATGCACGCTGAATGCAGGCATTGTGTCTCCGCTGCAGTGCTGTACTATATATAGATTAGTTGCCAATCTCTGCTATGTATCAGCAGGGAAGACACCCAAGGAATTAAGAGAGCAGTTGCACTGTGGGACTCCTGGCTTTTGTCCCGTGGGCTCAAGACACGGTGGACTATACAGTGGAACTAGAAATAATCAAAGGTAAGTGATTTGGAGACCAAGCCAGGAAACTTTTGACTGATAGATTTGCAGCAGTGGTAGGGAACAGTCTTATAGGCTGTGATGCAGGAAGCAAAAAGACAATCTGACCCATGCATGTTGCTAGCTTCTTTCACATAGAAATAAGTGGTTAGTCAGTAATCTCCCCTCACCAGACTCTATGCCAGGCAATATTAGATAGCCTGCTTCCTTGGCCTTGGGCAGATGAAGGAAAAACATCCACCTGGGAATTGTTTTGGCCTCGTGGGCACTTGAGGGGACAGAGCCAGTGACGTCCCCTCTGTGAGTGATAAATGCACCCTGCAATCCCCTGTGCAGAGACCAAGCAGAGCAGCCAGCGCCTGTCCTGACATTGCCAGTGGCATGAGAGGGTGAGCACCCAGAGAGGACCACTGCTCTCTCTGCTGCCATTACATCCCGGGGAATCTCTTCCACAATGAGCCTGTTCAAGTGACCTTGCCAGCACTAGGTTAGGGAAATCTGGTCTTGTGCATTTCCAGCGGTAGCATTTTCTTTTGCAGCCAGACAGCTCCGTCAGCTCCTTCTCCCTCCCACCCAGCCCTTTGGCAGGAGGTGACAGGAGGTGGCTGAGCCAATCTAACAGCTCAACACATCAGAAAGGGGCAAGTCCTGCTCCTTCCCTCCAGCTCCTGTTCTTTACTGCTCATCTGTGGACACCCCAGGCAGCTGACAGCAGGGTCTGATGAGTGCTTGAGCAGAGGAGGTGGTGGGATGGGGAGCTGGAGCACGACAGGGTCGGGGTCCTTGGAGGTGAGTAAACCTTCCCTGTTCAGCAGTGAGCTGTTAGATTGACTCAGACAACAGACAATTTGAGGGTGTAAATTGACCCTGAAAGGAAAGCTTTGATGTTAGAGGCTTTTTTCTTTCTTGTTGACTTCACTCCAGGCCAAATTCCAACTGAACTGTGGCCATAGCAGCTTTCTCAATCATTTCATGGAGTCCCATACCAAGGTGATGAGAGCGAGTGTTGCCACAGCCCCAGGCACTCACCCTCCTGCCCTTACACTGCCCATGGGCCGGTCACAGCATCTCTGTTCCTAAAAGACGTTCAAGTCTACACTGAGTAAACAGTACTTTTTGTCACTCTTCTGGTAGGCATTTAAAAATAAATCAGGTAAGAATGTTTATTTCTTGTAGCCCCTGTGAGAGTGACTGTAGCATTGGTAGCAGGCACAGAAAATGCTACCAGGGTGGTTTTGAAAATCTTCAGGGGTGGAGGTTCCCCAGCCTCTGTGTGTCCCTGCTCTCCTGTCTGACCCACCCATCACAACAAAGGTTTTTCCTTTCATCCAGGTGGGATTTTCCTTGCTGCAGTTCCTGACTGCTGCCTCTTGTCCTCCCAGTCTTCTCAGGCTAAATTAACCCAGTTCTCTTAGCTGTTCTTTACACATCACACTCCAGTCTTCTAACCATCTCAGTGCTCCTCTGCTGCACTTCCTTCATTATATTAATATCTCTCTTCCACTGGGAAGCCCAAACAGGACACAGTAGCACAGCTGCAATCTTGCTGCTGCTGAAGGCAAGGAAAGGACCACTTTCCTTCCCCTGCTGGTTATGCACTTGCTGATCCAACCCAGTCCGGAATTAGCCTTCACACTGCTGTCTCCTGTTCAGGCCACTGCTCACAGGGAAATGTGAGGGACCCTCAGGTCCTTTTCTGCAGAGCTGCTGCCCAGGTCCCCAGTAGGTCCCCACAAATGCAGGGAGTTATTCTAGATGAGGTGCAGGACTTTGCACCTGTCCATGCCAAACTTCATGAGGTCCCTGTTGCCCCATTTCTCTATCTTGTCCGGGTCCTGAACAGCAGCCCTGCTCTCCAGGATACTGACTTCCTCCTGCTTTGACATTGTCTCTCAGCTTGTTGAGGAGGTGTTATCCCCCAGCGTGCAGGTTGTGGCTGACACTGGTGTAAACCAAATAGGGCCTCAGCATTGACCACAAAACTCACTTATGGACTGCCTGATGGACTCTGATGGACTCTGAAACCACTCACTCCAGAAGCTAAGCCTACAGACAGTTTTTCACCTGCTTCCTAGTCCATCCATGCAGCCCATAACACCCTAGTTTGGCTACAGAGATGCTGTGGTGAAAGCCTTGCTAAAGTCAAGGAAAGAGACATCCAGTGCCCCCCTCACCCATGCAGAGCAGGGCACATATTCCATCAGGAGGGCAGGCAGCCTGGTCAGGGGCACACTTTACCCTTGAACAACCCATGCTGGCTATTCATAGTCACTCTCCTGTCCTTCATGAGGTGGACATAGAGTCCCTCAGGACTTGCTTCGTAATTTTCCCAGGCACTGAATTGAGTCTGACCATCTGGTTCTTCCCCAGATTCTCCTTTCTTCCTTTTTCTTTTTTTTCATTTTTTGAAGGCAGATCTCACGTCGAGCATCGTTCGGCAGATCAAACACAGACCTGGCTGAAGCTGACAGATGTACAAAGCAGCCTTCAAGTATGATAAAAGCAGCAAGTGAAGATCTCTGTGCAGAGTGAGAGCTGCTGCAGAAGCCACCACACTCAGCACCTCAGCGAGCATTGTGCAGCCTGGAAAATGCAGCGCAAGTGCTCCTTGTCGGGGACAACACAGGACAGTCACAGCTAATAACTGCAATTAAAATTGCAGAACTTTTGCAGTTTGACCAATAAATAATCCATGGTGTTACAGTCTATTTTCAAACAATTGATAAAATCACTATATTGTGTTCCTCAAGTCAAAGAAATACAGTTTGTCCCTGATGTTTACATTTCTGCTGGTACTTGTTAATCCTTTTAATTGCATGTATATTGCAGAGTTGAATGAGAGGCACAACTTTGGATATGAGAATCTGGTCCAGTTCAAGCCCTTCTGATGTGCTATTTCAACAGTGAAAACAAAAGCAGTATCAGAGCAGGTGGGGAATAATGTGTTATTTCTGGAGGTATGAGGGAATTCTTTGTACTTCCTGGATGCAAACAGTATTTCTCTTTGGTAATGCAGGAACTGATTACTTTTCACTACTTTTTTTTTTTAAATCCCAGACATGGAAAACCTTTTGTATCTTTTCTTGATGTAGCTATATACAGCACCCTAAAAGGTTTCACCTAACTGGCTAATTATGTTTTGTTTTCAAGAGAGAAAGGTTTTAATCTTCCCATAATATTAAACAGCTTCCAAAGATACTTTGAATATTGACCAAAGGCATGACATGGGGATGGCTGACTCCATGACTGCCATAACAAAACTCCCAGAACATCCCTAGGAAACTGGGCATCTCAGGATGCCTGACAGCAGGAGCTGAGTGTTGAGGCAGCACCTACACTGCCTCGACTGCCCTTGGGCACCCTGGCACGCTGGCCCTGGCAGGTAGCTGCTCTGAACCCAAAGAGTAAATTTGTCTTTTAGGATGAAGTTTTGAACTTTTGTTCTCTGATTGTGCAGATCCCAAAATGATGTGAAAAACTGCTAAAAGTGTAGCTCCTCACCAACAAAACAGAAAAGCTTTTACCTTTGTGCAAAGCCTGAAGTGCTGACCCTCTCAGACCTGAGGGTGTCTCCAAAAGCCAGTGGAGAGCTATCTGATCCTGCCAGCAGTGATCTGCAAAGCTATGAAGCCCTCTCTGCTTTTCAGGTTTCTGATGCAAGCGCCTTGCATAATACCACAGGCTTCCAGGTACAGGGAGCGTGGCCAGCCCACAAAGCCGAGTGCATATCTCAGCCACCTTGAGGCCAAAATAACCTGACCTCTAGAAGATCTTGGGAAGATGATGAATAATGTATTGCCTCTCCCAGAAGGCTGATTTCTGCCCATACAGTAACTGACAGTTTTCCTGACATCCACCAACCGTGTCGGCTTGTACATTTTCAAAAAGGGTTCTGGGGTTACTGAGGGGGAAAACCTGTAAAGCAAAGGAAAGATCGCTTCAAAAATAAGTCAAAAACTATTGCAACCATCAAATGGGAGTGACTTTTGGGACACACAGTGGCTGCAACATTGGGATTCTCCTGAGCACAACCAAATCTATCAAAGAAGAAACAGCAGGGCTGGAGAAAGACAGCAGGAACTGAGGGCTAGGAGAGAACTTCCAAGGAGTTACTTGGTGTTGCGTTACTGTTTGTGGGTAAGCAGACCTGTAAGTAAGGACATACATTTGTCAGGTCATTTAGAAATTCCCGAAGACACTCTCTTTGTTGGCAAATGACAGCACCAAGCCACTGCTGACACACATACTACCCGCTATGAGAGATAATTTACATGTCACTCATTATGGAAAAGGCATTACAAGTTAAAGTCCAAGTCCTTTGGTTCAAAGAAATCCCCAGGACTGCTTCAGACTAGCTGCCTGCCATCTACAGCTGTTTCCTGCTGGGGTGGGATTGTTTCCAGGAGCCATTGGATCCCCAGGATCAGCTGGGTCACGGCAAAATTGTCTTCTGGTGAGGGAACTCCCTGCAGTGGACAAGAACCCTCCCATGCAGGGGTAGGCTTGTTTCCCTCTGCTCTCCCTTATCCTGGAGTTGCCATTAAAAAGGTTTAGAAACAGCAGCCTCATGTCATGAGTCACGAAACTGACTTTTCATTCCTGGAGGAAATTTTTAAAGTGATTTAATGCTTAGAAGTTTACACCGGTTGAGGGACGGGTAAAGCTCCTAAGCCCTGCTTAGGTGCTGTTAAAAATGTGCCCTGCTAATTAGCTGCAGATGTGTTTGCAGGGTAAGAAGGGTGCTACTGGAGATTCCCCTAACTTTTTTCAGCTAGACCATTTCCTGGGAGCAACCCCTGCAAAATGTCTGAGCTCTCACCCTCATGGATGACTGGAATGGGCTGCACTTCCTTCTGGTGTAGTTTTTGGGCAGTGCTGCCCTTTGATGCTCTGTCCTGCTCCCCTTGCCATCCTTCTCCCAGTGCTCCACTGGGCTGGCTGCCTGTTTGCTCTAGCTGGATGCTCACTGCAAAGCTGGGGCTGTCTTAAATGCTTTCAGTAGTGGAGTGGCCTGCTGTTCTTAAATGAAAATATATACTTAGACACAGCAAATGTTCTAGCTTTTGGGGAACAGCTAATTTTCAGGGACCCACATTTTCTGCCAGCATAACTTCACATGGAGTCAATGCCATATCTTTTCCAATAAAGCCTGTGTGCAGGGGATCGCATGCATTATCAAGATTGGAACTGCTTGCAAATAAGAGCATAGACTTCTTTTGAAACATAATAAAATGAGTGCTTCTGTAAGATTTATTACCTATTCATTATGCTCAGGCTGACAACACTTGTGTTCCTTATGTGCTTTTCTCAATTACACTCTTAAGCACTTGTATAATTTCAAGCACCTGGAGAGCTTGGCTGGCTTCACTGATGCTGGTCCTGTTTAGCCTGATGCCAGGGTTATGCTGCAGTGTGTGCTACAGTCTAAACAGGTAAAACTACTGTTTTGACTTAAGCGTGTTTTGTCTCTTGTTTCTCTTGAGGTTTTATCTTCTGAAGTCGTTGTCTGAACTAAGTGTAGCTCCAAGGTCTTCTCCATGCTTTTGGGAGATAACATCCACCTTGTTGGGACTTGCTGATTAAACTGTGTGGGAATGAAGGGCCATTTGACTCACCAGCCTGCCTTAGGCCTGCTGTGATCCTTTAACAGCCTGAGTGACACAGCAGGAGCTGGGACTTCCAGAGTCTGTGCTGTTGTGCAGAGAAGCTGGATGCTTAAGTGGAAGAAAGCAGAGATACATGAAATGGGAACTGAGTGCCTCAGCACCAAGGGTGGTGGGTAGGAAAGCAGCTCCGGAAATACAGCTCTGAATATAGCCAACCATTACAGGAGAAGGTTGGGTGTGTGGCTCCCTCGTTCCTCTGACCAGCGGGTCGGTGCTCAACCCTCCCTGAGGTCAGGGTGGGCTCCCATTGCTCCCCTGCAGGCTGCACCCACCTGGCTGAGCTCAGGCCCGGGCAAAGCTCACTCGTGGCGAGGGCTGAGGCGGACACAAAACCTTGCTCAGCCTTTCTCCAGCCAGCATCTTCTATCACAAGGAAAGATGACAAATTGTTTGTTAAATTATTTAAGGTATTACTGACTGGTTATGAATTATTAAAGTGTTTATTACTTACCATTTGGATGGCAACTCGGGGCAGAAAATCACAAGCCTTTCAAGAAACCTGAGGCCAGCCATAGCGTGCCAGACATGCCGGGGACTCGGGGGTGAGCCGAGGTGGTGGGTGCAGCAGCATCTGGTGTGAGAAAAGGCACGGCTGGAGCCTGGAGCGTGATGCAGCCTGCGCTGCTGCAGATGGCTTTGCCACTGGTGCTGCCGTCTCACAACCTCCTGCCACTCCTCCCAGTGCTATTTTTATTTAATATTTGCATGATGGCCTCGCTAGGACCTCTTTATTCCACATGCCATATAACCTATAACAGAGACAATCCTTGTCCTGGTGGTTTTCTCCCCACTACTGCAATTTTCTTACCGATTAAACTATCTAGAGGTAGGAGAGGATTCTACAAAGCAAGACACTGCTAATTCTCATCAGCAAATATATGTTTGTTTATGGTCTTGCTCTGTTGAAGATACTTGAAATTTTTTGTACTAGCCTTTTTTCCCCCCTCCTTTTCAGCCTCCCTCATGTTTGGGGTTTTCTTTTTTGTTTTTGTTTTAATCTTCCCATTCCTTGAAACTGTAACCATGTGCTGATCATTAGGACTTCTGTTCAATGCATACTTATCCTTTGTGGTCAATGTTCACGAGTTGGAGGTTAGTGATCAAAGAAGAGTGTACCTTATCTTCCAGTGTTATTTTGAGGAAGACAAAGCAAGGAGATAAGCGTAGTTTGGACATGCAGCTCTGCCTAACAATGTTAGACTGCCTCCACATCAGAGTAGAGACAGTGAGGATTGGGCAGTGGTTAAAATACAACTACTTGGAACAAAAATTCTGCTGGTGGGTTCTGACCACATAACATGGCTGCTCGAAATTGAGAAGAGGTTCACAATTACCCTTTGGGCTGTGTGAGATGAGTTTGGTTTGCACGTGTAGATGTATCACAGCATCCAGAATCCACAGGGTAGCCAGCGATTGCTGGAAATCTCTGAAACTGTTTGTGAAAACAGTCAGCTGAATATGTTTGTCCTTGAAATGCACTGTTTCTTATTTAGTATCCTGTGCTCATTTTTCCTCCCTTGCAAACATTTCAGTCATTCAGCCCAGGAACTGATTAAACCACCCAGTAAACACAGTACAGATGTCAAAGTGAAAAATTCACAAGCTATTCATAACAAGCCATCTGCTGAAAATAATTTCTCTAAACTATTTGGGGAAAATTTACAAAGTAATGAAAATGCTCAGGGATATTTGGGAAGATTCTGATTACCAAAAATCATGAAAGGGCCTAATGATATGTTTTGGATACAACTGAAACCTTTACAGCTTGCTGCAGGATTTGAGATAATAAAAGCTCTTTGGCTTGCCATGCTAAGTACTGGCTGCTCAGTTTTGAAGCACGTAAGCCCTTTTCACATTCGTGATTACCCTACAAGAACGCAGAGTTTGGGCATAGTCCATGGTCTGATTTATATTCCCAGGGAGATAAATGGCCAAACTCCCACTCAGGCTGTATTCGGACAATATTGGAAACCCATCCTTTAGAAATTCAAGCCATCTAAACAATACCAAGTCATGCCCAACCTTTGCAGACCTTGCTTGAGAAAAGACATACCTAACCTTCAACAATTTTTCATTCAGAAAAATCACTGTTTTTCCTTGGCTGTTCAAATTGTTTCTCTTGTGCGTTATCCTGGTTTTCAGAGCTCGTGCTGAGTCCCAAAGATGGGCTCTTTCATGTGCCATGGCTCCAGGAGCATGTTTCTCCATTCTCTGCATCTTTTCATTGCCTTGGTTTACACACTGGTGCTTTGACAGACACCTGAGCTGGCTAAAGTGGTTTTTGTGTGTGAAATGCAGATTTGGGCCCCTGGGAGATGTATTTGCTGGTACATCAGAGATCTCAGTTTTAAACCACAAGCAATTTCCTGAAGAAGGCTTAAAATGAAATAAGAAAGAAGGGGAAAAGATTAGTATCTCCAGGGGACATTTTCCAGCACATCACTTAAATCCTCCTCCCCAGCCTACAGGCTGAGTAAAGGTTAATCCTATAGCAACTAAAACCCCATACAACCCACACTCCCTCAATGTACACATTTCCAGGAGGAATTCCTCTGACTGAGCATAGTTGGCAGCCACACAGAAAGGTATCTCAGCTTAATGGCCACAAGTCAGTGGATATCTAGGTCCATCAATCTCCAATGGATATAAAAGTCACACAGGGACATTGCTGCTGAGCATGTGCGGGACGGGGGCTTCCTTTGTGAGGAAACCATGTGGACCAGGAAGAAAGACCTCTCTGAAAGCACACACCCTCTTGGGTTGTCAGACTTTTTACTCTGGGATTAATGGCCCTGGGGTCAAACAGATAGGTAGGTACTTAATGAATTTTTCAGTAGATGTTACATCTGAAGTCTGTGTTTACTGAGTTGTTCCCATGTCCTGTTTCTTCTTTTCTTTGGAAACTGTCAGTATAAATATTCTAAATAGACTGGAAAGTCCATGAGTAAAGCTGGTTGCTGAACTTCACCAGTGATGAACACGGGGAAATTTGTTTTATGTTTGTAGTCAGAACCTGTTTTCCATTTTTAAGTGACTTCTGGTATTGAAGTCCTAATTAGGTACTTTTAAATAGAGATGAGCTAATGCATTGTCCAGCTGCTCTTGCCACTATCCTGTGCTTGCTGATAGTTGCCCATCTGCTCTTTGCCAGCTTAAAAATAAACATCCTCTAGTAAAGTGAAAAGATGCTCATTTAGAGTATTATCCTCATGCTACACAATCCAGTGTTTTCCGTCTCAAAGTTCATTCCGTTCAATAAAAAACCCACAAAAAAATGCAGTAGCTTGTGTTACCAGAGGGACAAACTGAACTCGCTTTATGAAAATATGCCATAAAATGTAGCTGCCAAACGAAAAGTTCCAAAACCTGCGTTAGCCTACTTCCCTTGATCTTTTGCCTTCTAGCACCCAGATCCACGAAGCTGTTTGAGTGTCGGATTCTCGTTGAGTACAGCAGGAGTGAAGCTTCTGGGTGCTATCATAAACGTTTGGTCCGAGGGTCTCCAGCCTTGCATCGTGCGCAACCCTGACGGAGTTTCGGCACGGGCCGTAGCCTTTCCGATGGGGAAACGATGGGAAAACGGGGACCCCCGCTGCAGAGCCCCTCGTCTGTTTCCCCGGCGGTGGGGCTGGGAGATCGCGACCCCCACCACGGAACAGGCGATTGCGGAGAGCTCGGGCTCGTTCCCGAGGCAGGCACCCGAGATGCGAGCAGCGAGCGCACGGCGCGGTCCCGGCGATGCTCCCGGCCGGCGCCGCTCCCGCCGGGACGCGTCCCCGCGCCGCTNGCACCCAGCGGCCCCCGGCGGCACCGGGGCGGGACAGCGCCGCGGGCACGGCGCAGGGACGGGGCACCGGCTTCTTAGCAGCGCCCGTGGCCGTAACACAGCCCGTGGCGGGTGCAACCCGAAGAAGGGACGGCTTAGATTGGCTGTAAGGAAGGAGTAAGGTTTTTTACAGTCAGGGTGGTGAGATACTGGCACAGGTGGCCTAGAGAGGCGATGGATGCGCCATCCCTGGAAACATTCATGGTTAGGGTTGGATGGGGTCTCTGAACGTCCTGATCTAGTTGAAGATGTCCCTTATCACTGCAGGGAGTTTGGAACTAGATGACCTTTAAAGGTCCCTTCCAACCCAAGCCATTCAAATGAGTCTATGATTCTATGATACTGTCAGTTTGTGTTTCTGGGAGTCTATTGTTCTGTGACTCCTAACCCTGGAAAGGCCTTGAAAGCTGGTGTGGTTTTCTGCTTTTGTTTTTGTTTTAATAAAAAATCACACACACGGAGGAGCGGCAGAGGCCTGAGGAAGCCAGAGGGAGGGTCAGGTCTGGCTGTTGCTGTGCCAGGGGCAGGAAGGGAAAGGGAACTACAGGCTTTGGGACCTTTCTCTTGCTGTTACAAATATCAGGGAGCATGGTTTCTCCACCCGCCAGCTTTGTCCTGAGGAAATCCTACCAAGATGGAGCCGGAGGTGCTTCAGGACTGCATTGCATGAGGCAAACCTGACCCTTCTCTGCCAACAAGAGAAACGGAAGAGGAGATGAAAATCTGTCAGACTTAACTGCAATCCCAGCCAGTGACATTTCAGTGGAGCTGCTGTGGGCTGGGAGTACTGCTATTAAGAATAGATTTTTTGGCAAAAATAATTTAATCCACTGCCTTAGAGTAACAAACACCACATTAATCATGTCTAGAATGGGGTGCATGCTTGTGTGAACCAGCCACAAAGCCCACAGCCCATCCCTCACCTTCATCCTCTGGGTCCGATCCAGAAACTGTGCCAGTTCTGCCAAGTTTTGCTCCAGCTGAACTCCTCAGGCAAGTGAATCTTAACCCTACCCTTGTTTAGGGTGTTGAACATTGCTGTGTTTGTAGGAAGTGACTGTTGATAAGGATGATCCAACTGTGGGTTTGGAAACATGATAGCTAAATAAATAGTGCTCAAATGGCTGCATTTCAATGGAAGTGGTGTTTGGTGGAAAAAATATTTTAGGAAAAAAGCTGTATTTATTATTGGTTTAAATCTTTTTAGCGTGATTAGAGACTAGGCAGACAATCTACTTTTCATGTGGTGTAAAAGAATCCTCCTAAATTAATAAAATATGGAATCTGTTAAGAGCTCAGCTTAAAACCTAGCAAAAAGAGGAAAGAAAAAAAGCAGAGAGAACACAGGCAAGTCCCTGTCTCAGCTCTCATTGCCATCTGAGAATTCGTGGTTGGGATCCTATGAAAGAACAACCCCTGGTGGGACAAGAATTAAAATTAGAAGAAGAAGAAAAAACCCATAAAATACAAAGTGACCCATGAAACCTAGCCCAGAAAGAAGGAGGGCCACCAGAGGAAATGAAGTTAAGGATATGTTTGGAAGGAGTTTGTTTTCTCAAAGCCTTCCATTTCACTGCAGCTGATTTAAAACTAGGGTTGTGTTTCAGCAGCAGCAGTTGTAGGAGTGCAAGAGGGGAGGCTACCTCCTCGGCGTCTGCCAGAATGCTTCACGAGGGGTTGTTTCTGGGATTGGGCTCAGAAGCTGTTCTTGGGACCAGACCTGGAGGAAAAGCTGCCCTTTCCTTCTGATGACCCAAGCAATGCTGCACAGGGGCACAAAAGGTGTCCCTCAGCCTGGCTGCAGACAAACCCAGGAAGCTGTTGCCCAGCAGTTTTCCTTGCTTGCAGGAATGGTCAGCAGTGATGCAGGCCTGTGCCCACCAACACAGGGATTTGTGCAGTGCAGGAATTGAACCGGATTTTGCTGTGGAACCAGTAACACGCCATTAAAACTTTTTGCATCATAAATGCTTGTGGAGTCATCATTCCCCCATCAGCTCAGCTTCTTCCCTCTCAGATCAATCGCTTCATAAGTATGCCTATTTACTTATTTTATTTACTTCTTGCCTTTGTTGAAAAGACAGCAAATCACTGAATAATACTTTTTTTTCCCCCAGGGCAATTCGTCTATTCAGCTGACTTACTGTCCAGCAAACATCACTGGAGGAGACCTGAGCAAGCCATCATAGAGCAGAGCTGACCCTGAAGTGCCGTGCCAGAAAGTTAGCCCCAAGATGGTGTTCAACACAGCAAATTCCCACGAGGAGATTGGGAATGGCTACAGGATCAGAGAAGGGGTTTATTGCAAAGGACATGGGCCCTCCAGGAAGAAAATCAAGCATGTTGTGTGGTGGTGGTGGTGAGACAGCCTTACTCCTGGTAGTGACTTCAGTGCAGTGAGATTTCCGTGTTGTGGCTAAAGTCATTTTTTCCTCATGGCCAAGTGTTTGTTAAAGCAATGCCGTGTTTGCCTGTTGCCTGCCTCTCCCAAACACACTGGGCAGGACATCAAGCCAGGCTCAAAAATAATGTTTTAGCAACTTCAGTGAAAATGTCACTCCTCCTGCAAGTGTACCTAGTCACACAATGCACTCCATTCCCCCGGGCTGCCTGTTTTCCAAAGGCTGGGCTGTCACAAGCTGCGAACAGCAGTGCTTTTCATCTCACACTGCTTCTCCAAGGTGGGCCACATGTGGGCTGTTCTCCACCTCTGGGCACAGACCTGTTCTCAGGGCAATCCCACTCCAGCCAGTGAAGGCTTGCTCCTCCACACACTCCCCCTATTACATTCTCCTAACCACAAAATGCTTCTCCTCTCTCCCCACACTGGGAAACTCTGTGTGGACCATGGCAAAACCAAACGACCCCTGGGGATTTTGTAGCTCCTTGCTGGGTCAGAATGGTCGTGCAGCAGCAGGTTGTGCCTGCTCTTGCATCTTTCCCAGTTAATGGCAGGAGCAGCCAGCTGTGTTTTCCAGTGGCCCAGGTTCCAGCCCTCCTCAGGGGTGTGGTGGGTGTCCATGGTGTCCAGTGATGTCAGCTGGAAGTTGCTGACACCGTAATGCAAACACGTTTCAAGGGATGGTTCAAATAACAGATAAATTATGGGGAAGTTTCTGCTTAGCAAGGATCTTTACACTTGAAATACTTGTACTAACCATGTCTGAAAATAGCAGTGTGGATGGGGAAATATAAATTACACTGTCAAAAGCTGAGCTGAGTAAATACTGCAGCAGGGATGTTTCAAGTTTATAGCTCTTTACAAAGCCATGCTTATACCAATTTGGATAGAAAAATATCTCCAGAGAAGGGGTGCAAATCTGCCATCATGGTCCAGGGACTGAAGAGCTTGGCTGTCCCTTGCCACAGCACAGGTGGCTGGGTGCTGAGCTGCACTTGGGAACACAAAATCTCACTGCATGTCATGGCTGAGGACACTTTATTGCTTTCTGTCAACACCCAGCACCGAGCTAGGAAGTAATATGTGCTTCTAGTGATGTGATCCCTCAGACAGCATTTTAAATCAAGCTTCTGTCTGTGGGGAGGCATGAGCGATCCCGTGACACCATTTTTATTTCAGGAAGAATAAAGGCATTCATCTCCGCAACATTGGATAGATTCACTGCCTTATCCCAACAGGGCACCTTCACATAAACAGCTGAATTAAACTGCAGTCTGGAATAGCAGTCAGGGGTAGGAAACTCAGGCACTAATTTTGCTTCTTCACTGAAACTATCCGTGTTTTATCGCTCTGAAGAGCGGTAGCCAGCAGTTTGTGCTGTGGCTTCCAAATAATGGCACCATTCTTCCTCCGAGTCATTTTTGTTTGAATGCTGATAACTGGTATTTATATTTTCAAGCCTAGTCCTGGCCAGGACTACGAGAAGAAAATCAAAAGCAAGTTCCAACCTTTATTTTCAAGGAATCTGGCTGAGCTGTGGAGGTCAAATTGCAGTTTAACTCTTTAAAATGCAGTTTTAGTTCTAAAAGGATGATTGCACCAAGACAGCCAGAAGAGGAATGGTGATAACAATTTTAATACCAGTGGGGACAGCTGATTGGAATTAAGCCTCTTCTCTCAAGTGAGAGACAGCAGCCTTATAAGGACCATGACTCTGCCATGGTGGAGCTCTTCATGACCATTCACAGTCACAACCTTCCAGAATGCCATGTAAACTTTGAAAACATTATCCCAATTTTACAGATGTGGGATTGTGGCCCAAGACTTGGCCTGGGACCTCCCCTGAGAGCACTCAGCAATCCTGCAACTTGTGAGAATCACTCCCATGCCCTTCTCACCTTCCTTGCCCTACACCAGCATCCTCCAGGCTGGATCTCACCCTCTGCCCCTTGGGCTGATGACAGCCCTTAGATGGATGTTCATGCACCACCCAGCTGCTTTGAGTGACGGTAGAAGATTCAGCAAGCTCCTCTTGTCCTTGGACTGATTTCATTCTCCAAGCAGTAGAAAATAAAGATAAGAAGAAAAAAAATCAGCGTGCGGGGTAGAAAGCTGATGAAGGATATAGATATGTCTGCTCACCACAGCCTATGGTGTACTTAAGTAACACAGCAAAGATTTTAAAAATCCAATCCTTTTATTTTAAAAGTAAGTATCACTTGTGAATATACAGCTGGGTGAGTTAATAATTTGGTGTTATTTTTAGTTCTTTGATTTGTTTATGCATTTTGAAAGTTGCTTCAGCCTCAGTGGGTCTAACAATGCAAGAGGACAGGAAAATGTGAAGTGCGTTGTCCTTGTATCTTTTCTCTTTTTTAGGTTTTGCATCAATCTGATTTTTTTCAGTTTATATTGCTGTTGGATCTGAGTGTGTCCATCACCACAGATCCAACTGTAAAGACGCAAAGCTGCAAAGCCACAAATTCATAGAAGGTTGCTGCTTTATCTCACCTTGTCTCAGACCTGTCAGTTTTCCTTATTGTTGGCAGAAACTGGGGATAAAATCTGCATGTGAACTGCTTACAACAGGACCTGCCCTGTTCACCCCGTGGGATAGGACTTCCCTGCCTTCTCTCTGCCTGCCCTTTGCAGTTTCCAACAGCATCCTGGCTCCCAGCAGCTCAGACTACTGGGGTAAGGGAAGAGTTCTGCTCCATGCAACCACTTCTCCCTCCTCCCAAGCACTGCTACTGGAGACACAGAGGTTTAGCATCTCCCTGCAGTTATCAGGAATCAGCATTCAAATAACCTGGCACCAGGGTTATTTATGCAACATATTCCCTCTCCTTTTGTCCAGAAAGCTGCATCCCTCTCTCCCCACAACTGGGGTGACTCCTGAGGAGCAGAAATCCAGCCCTGGGGCGTCCATCCTGCAGAAACTGCACCTTGCTGGAGACAAGTACTGCAGATGGCTGCAGCTGCTCAAGCCAACTGGGACGGCAGCCGCCGGCCCCCACACACCAGCCCCGCGGCTCAGGTGTCCTCAGGAAGGAGAGAATTAGTGAGGACTTTAATGCTGGATTAGGCTGTCCCAAGTTTTCCCTTTTTCTCCTGCCACCAGCTCAGCCCATGGGAGCAGGCGGTCTCCGGTGTGGGTTACAGCCTGGGACTGCCCCTCGGAAGGGCCACGTCGTCTCCCTGACCCACAGCCCCTCTGCCTCTCCAAGCACCTTGAGGTGGCTGATGCCTGGGGGTGTGCCCCAGGACACCCCAAGGGCACAGGGATGAGAGCTGCTTCAGGCTACAACTTACAACCCCGCCCTGTCCTCTGCTGTGCAAAGTCTGGAGCTGAAATGGAGCATTTTCTTCAGAAAAAAGCTTTTGCCTCTTCACTCTTTTTCAAAACCCATCCACCTGAACGTGAGCAGAGCCCCCTGCACAGACAAAATGTTCTCATCTGTGTTTTTACACATTTACTTTCTGCACAAAACCTTTGGGATATTCCAGCAGGCTGCACAGAAATCTGCAGCCATCCTTGCAGACTTTAATGGCCCTTAAGCCCTGGGGGACGGAGCAACCCAACGCTGTTGCGTTGCTCCCACAGAGGGAGACACCATTCCCCCTGTGGTCAGAGCTGCTACCATTAATGTAACTACTGGGAAACTGCAGTTGATGACTTGTTGAGTGGTAGCTGGTAAGGCTTCTTGGCTGGATTTAGACAGCCTGGCAGGCTGCCCTTCCACAGCAGTCATGTGGAAAGCCGCAGAGAAGATCAGGATATTGCAATAATGCTGCCTTTCTGAAAAGCCAGTCTAGTGGCTGAATGAGCTCATGTGAATTCAGGACAAAAATCTCATAGTCATGCATCACAGAAATAAGAATTATAAAAGATTTCATGTATGATTTATCCCTGGGACTTAGAGATTTGCCAAAACCACTGTGTGCTGAAAACCAGGAGAACATAAAAGGATATCACTTTTACTCAGTTTCTCGTCTTTCCTTGAACATCTGCTACTCGTTGATGCTAGAGGGAGGTTTGGGATGAGGAGACACACCAGATCTGACCCACTGTCATAATTCTTTTACTTTCTGCTATGTAGTATTCACTTTTTAACCCTAGCTGACTTTGAACAGCTCAGCAAGGCTTACCTGCTACCATCCTTGGGACCTCAGAAGGTGCTCCCCACCGTCTGAGAACTGCCCATCTAAGTTTCCTCCTGATAATTCATCACTATTTCCCCAAGGGTAATTAAAAAGCTTTTGTTAACATCGGTCAGGTCTGCCAGCTGAACTGAACACACCTTGGAGGCAGTAGCTTGTTACAAATGTGTCCGTGTCAAACAGCCAGAGCATGATCACCCCGCTTTGGCACCCAGTTCTAGCAAAGGTGCCACGTCCCGAGGAACTGTATCTCAAAAGAGCAGGTTCCTCCACTGTTGTGTGGTTTCAGGTGACCAGTGCTGTCCTCTCACAGAAGGATTAGCAGCAGGATTGACAAGCCAGGAGGAGTCCAGCTGCTTTTTGTGTAGACACAACCCCAGAGAAACCTCTGGCCCTGGGGATTTGCTTTTCCTTTTCTGCTCTGCAAGTGCAAACAGATTAGAGAAGCTGCACCCAGGCTGATGGCTCCTGACCCTTCTCCTGCTCGAGATGTGAGGCAGCAGGAGCCTGAAAATCATGGTTGTGACACATTAAGTAATTGAATTCCATCTGCCACAGCAAGAGCCGTGCTCTTTGCAGCACCACTTGGCTGCTGGGATATGAAGTTTCTCAAGGACAGCTGAAGGGAAATTCTCACTTTGGGAAGATGGTGGAGCTTCAGGAGTTCATGCAAAAATGCCATGAGGAATCAGTGTTTTTCACAAGAAATGCTTTGAGGTAAGCCCAATTCTTCTTTAGCCAGTGTGATTATCCCTCAGTATTTTCAGTCTCATCTAAACCAGGCTTCTCTCAGGAAGGTTTCACTTCCAACACACATTTTTGTTCATAGGACAAGTAAGAGGAGGTGGGACAATCTCATGGTACAGACCCAGAGCTGAGCTACACGGAGACAATTCATGGCTCAGGCCACAGACCCTGCCTGCGTGTAATTGTGCCACTCAGAGCAGAACCCCAAAGCAGGTGGGGCACAAGCATGTTGGGCTTCTGTTGAATGTGTCAGAGGTCCTGGCACAGGTTTTGCATCGGATCGTGCTCTGGGCATGCGCTTCATGTACCAGAGCCCAATTCATTGCACACTGCCCATGTTCTTGTTCCCCTGCCACAAGCTCTGCAATGCTGCTGCTGTGGGTAAATGCCCAATGTCAGCCAAAGCTTTGGAAAAAACCTCAAGAAAAACATCCAGAACTCAGCTCACCAGCACAACTCTCGTCTGCTTTGAGAAGTCACACTGCATATCGCAAGGTTTGTGTTCAGCCTCCTCAGCTCAGCTCGGTGACCCTGTTCAAGCTCCTGAAGATGCTCAGCTTAGGTGGATATAGAAGCAAGTTTTCCTTGCACAAGCAAGTCAGTTTTTGGGAAAAGTTTTCATCAGCTTTCAGGAGAACTTGCAATCTGTGCTAATAAAATTCACAGATTTTTTTTGACCTGACACGAGGTAATCCTGTGACTTCCAGCACTGACACAGCCCCATGCATTTCAGCAGTCATGTGGCCGATAAGACACAGTTTGGTGGACAATCCCTCACAACCCCAGTGGGAAGAGCGAGCCTTGACAGCCCCCACAGCTTGGTAAGAGCAAGGTTTCAATCCCCAAAATAGCATTCCCTGCTCGCCAGCAGCGTGGGGCTGCTGTGCCAGGGTGTTTTAAGCCAGGACACGAAGAGCTCAAGTCCATAAAGCCAGTTGTCAAAGCCTTTGGGGCACTGCTGTCCCTGGGGTGTTCTGGGAGCCCACAGGCATCTTGGTGACGCTGTCCCTGTCAGCTGAGGCACAGTCCGTGTGAGCCCCGTGGGAACGGCACCCCCTGAGCTCCCACATCCTCCCCTGGGGCTGCATGTGCTCTTGCACTGAGTGTTTTTAGTTCTGATGTCCCAGAGGTGCATCTAGCGGAGCTAGGGGGAAGTGTGGTTGCAGCAAGAATTGACCAGTATGAAGGATAAAAACCACAATCAGTGGATCCCATTGTAGAAAACGCAGGTCAGAGGGGTGAGAGTGCATTAAACCTGCAGTCTCACAGCACTGCCTCGCCTTTCCTTCAGTGGGTCACGTAGGATGTTTTGGAGATGGCAGCCCACACACATCCTTTTGGACTGTGAGCAGGGGTCCCTGCTGCCTGGGGACACCTTACAGGTTTGAAGATACCGATGGCCATGAACTTCCCTGTGCTCAACCAGGAGTGCCAAGGGCTCAGGCAACACCCAATGTCTTCAGGTACCACTTGGCACCACTGGCCAGGCTGAGCCAGTCTCCCATGAAAACTTTTTCATCAGCTGGCATGAGATCCCATCTGGGTCAAGGAAACTTCCTACTGGAAGGGCTCAGTTTTAACTTCTTTTTTTTAAAGCAGCTCTTTGATTTACATTCTGAGCTAGAAGTTTTTAAGGATCCTGAGGCAAATCCCACCTCAGCTGGCAGATCCGGGTATTGCAGATGAAGCAAATAACCAGTAGTAAATAACGTGACATGCACCAGGTTTTCTACACATCATTATGGAGGGAGCTACGTGCCCAGAATAGATTTACAACATACAGAAGCAGAAAACTGCAGAGGTAATGAACATTTTAAAGTAGAAAATACACCTATTTGATAGATAAATCTTCTTAACTAAGGAAAAGGGAGTATTATTCTGAATATATAATTTCAGAGTGATTTTCTAGTATCAACATTATGGATTTAAAAAAATTATCTGCTGTAGATCCCCATGCATCCATCCAGGACATTTGCTAACGGCAGGACAGCTTGTTCTAAGTGTGTGCACACAGCTGCTGGTGGCTCCTGGAAAACACTTGTTTTCTGTGTGCCAGCCACCACCTCTCTGTGTGCCACGGTTATTTTGGGCAAGGTTGGGTGGACTGGTATAGAGACAACCGGCTTTGAAATCCTCCGCTGTGCTTTATAAGGAAGGATCCCAGAGATGCAGGATGCGGGAGGAGGGCTGAGGCACAGGCAAGCCAGAAGGAAGCACTGGGAACACGGATGTAGGAGCTTTATAGGATAAAAGCAGGGGACAAGGACAAACTGGGGGAACAAGTAAAATGCTAAAGACAGAGTGCTACATTGCTGAATATTTCAGGCAGTTAGAATAACCATTCACACCTCAGAAATGCCAAGGTTTATTTAACATGTCATTTTTTTGCCCTCCTGCCCTCAGCCCTGGAGAGGAGGGAGCAGCTGCATGGCATCCCCAGAAACTCAAATCCTGTCCCCTCTGCCTTCTACAGAATAAATGTGTTATGGGAGCTTTGCTTGCAATATTTGTGCTTTGCCAGCTCCTGCATCTGCAGGCCAGGACATGGTGCAGATTTTGACTGCCCCTAGGATACTCTGAGCTGAACGCACTCACGGATTGGTTTTGCTGCGTGATTACATTTTCCTGCTGCAATAAAAATTAAACCATTGAGTAAAATACTCCCAGTAGGAAACATGAAAATCTGCAAATGGAAGGCACAGGAAAGGGTTTTGTTGCCATGCCAGCCCCATATGCACTGATGAACAATGAAATATAGCGACTTCTGCAACATTCATAAATGCAGACTGCCAGGGCAGACTTGGGGCTGGCAGAGGCAGAAGATGGTCGCTGTGGATCTTTGGTTGGATCCAGAGGGTGGGCTGTGTGTTCCTCACTGCACCAAAAGGACAGAGAAGGCAAAGTGTGAGTCCTGACTCATACCCGCAGTGAGCACATGCGCACAAAAAAATTACCGAAGTTTTTCAGATGCTGTTTGAGCAGGGAAAAAGCAAAGGAGTATGGAGGGATTTCTCACCAGTTGGGAAAAATGAGAATGTAATTGCAAGGACCCAGTATCCTCTGCCTTCCCTGCTCCAGGTCTTCAGTTCCCAGCATAAGATGTGCTGCTTCATTCTGTTATGATGGGGACAAAATCAAACAGAGCAGTGCAGCCATGTAGGCCAGCCATGGAAAGCCAAGACTTGTAGGCTCATGAAAGGAAAACTCTGGGTGTCTCCCTGCACCCACCTGGTACAGAGTGGGGCTCAAGCACCCCAAAATCAGTGTGGCTCTGGCAGGTGCCCTGGTGGAGGGGCTTGGCCCTGTGAGGTGACTGCAGCAAGGAGACGGGGATGGAGCCCTGTGCGCCCACCAGGGCTTTTCCCCAGGCAACGAGGGAGCCGGTTGCAGGCGGCAGGAAGGCGGATGGGGAGGGATAAAAAGGAAGAACCCCCCGATCAGAGGCCACAGCTGATGGCCGTGCCCAGGGCGCGCGCCCCGGCTGCTTCTGGTCCGGAAACGCCGTCGGGGGGCCCAGCGAGGGCGAGCTATGCGAGGAGAAAAGCAGCCTCAGAGCATGTCTAAGGTCATGACACTTGACCTTTCCATTTCTTTTCCTTTTTGAAACCTGATTACATCTATTTTTAGGCCCATGCTCAGGGAAGGAGGGGGAGCAGGGGTGGGCTGACCCTGCCCGGTGGCGCAGCTCCGCTGTGTTCCCTCCTTGTGCCTGCCCGTGTTTGCACATTGCAGCGATGGCCTCACGTGCCCATGCACACTCCGAGTCACTGAGTGAGCCAGGGATGGTACCAGGGTGCTTTCACCACCCCAAAACCCCTGCAGACCGGGGTCTGCTTGGCGTGTGTGAGGAGGAGGAGCAGGCGCTACAGCTGCTTTGGACAGGGAGGAATGCTTCGTAGTGAGCAGCTTCCAAGGGGATTCACTCTGGCTGGTGGGGGAAGACACGGTTTGGTGCAAAGGAGTGAGGTTGCTGCAGACCTGTTCTGAGCTGAGATAACCCTGTGGGTGCTGCTGGTGAGTGAGCTGGGAAGGTACTGGAGTGGAGGAGGGATTTGCGGATGTCAGAGTCAGAACACAGAAATCACCAACTTTGAGACTGATTATTGCAGACCAAGTTAGGCTTTGGGTTTTTATCTTTAAGACAGGCCAAATCACACTTGAAGCAACAGGGAAAAGGGTGTGAGATAATCATGGGTGGTGAGAGCAAAGCTGGTTCCCAAGACAACATTCTCTTCAGCAAGTATAATGTCTATTTTATTTTACCATTTTAGCTTGTCTGAGCAATAAGAAAATAACAAAAAAACCCATAGCCTTCTAGCAGACTGTTTTGCCAGGCAGACACAGTTTTCCTCCCACTTCAGTTGCCTGACTGCCAGGAGAACAAAGGGGAAAAGCCAGGAGCTGGAAAGCCAGCAGTGTGGTGGGTGTCCCCACGTGGGGCTGGGCTTTCCCTTCTCTCCCCGGGGCCTGGTGTTATTTCACCCAATATGAGTTCTGCATCCTGCCTTTCCCACAGCTCTGGCCAAAAGCAAGCTGTGAACAGCAGTGGTGAGAATAAGGGCTGGGGGCTCTCCAGTGCTTTGTGCTGCTTTATACACTGGCGTTCAGAAAAAAATAATGCTGAAGGCCACTTCGGTGATCGTGACTGGGAGAGGGGTGGGCTTGGCTCCCCAGGAATCAGTTCCTGTGATTATCAGAATTCAGCATTTCAGGGGGTTGCAAGATCATGCCCTAAAGGGATTCTTCCATGGGGAAGCACTAAGAAAATGCTGCTTGGTCTGGCTGTATGGCAGAATCCCTCTCTCTCTTTTTATTTTAAAGCAAAGGTTATCCTCCTCACCCAAGGCCTGGCTTGTTTCACATCACCCATGCAGCAGCAGCTCACAAATATTCAAAAAAAAAGAAATATTGGGTGTCTGTATTCCAATATGATATTTACATGTTATTTCATATACCAAACACACACACATACACACACACAAAGCTTTCTGCTTTGTGTTTTTTCTTTAAAAAGCCCAGGGTATGGTCAACCAATTCTCTTGGCTGCTTAGCAACAGGCAATTGAGCCTGCCTATCAATTCTCAGTTTATAATAACCTGAGGCAGACCTAGATTTTTGTTTTCCCTTGAGCTTTTGTCTTCCCTTCCCTCTATAATAAATACCAGAAATGTAGGGGCAGCATGTGTCAGAAATCCCCCAGTGGAATATCTTTCATCGCGCTAGCGGGGCTGCTCCTCTGGCAGGACAGAGCTCCAGGTCCCACACGCCCTACTCTCCTTTGTTAAAACATTTGAGAGATTCATTCTGCATTAGACCACACCTCATTGTAGATTTATCATTTAAATAGCTAGGTTAAAAATAGAAATTTTCTGTTTTGTATGAAAAACAAGACCCAGAGAATTCACCTGGACAGAGACACTGAATGCAACCCTCAAGATACACAAATAACCTGGATATCTCTGCCTTTGAATGTGTTATAAAAAAAAGAGAGAATATAATTAATTTTACTGGCCAGTGGAGCCCTAAACAGCACGTCCTGCACTGCAGCTTAAGGGGCTGGAGCTGAGGGGCCTGGCTGTGTCCCTGGGGAGAAACGGCAGTGGCAGAGCATGAAGGCGTTGGGAACAGAGCGTTGTGCCTTGGTGAACGCTGAGGAACTGCTGCCTTGTGTTGGAGGAGGGCAGCACGTGGTGCTGATGGAGAGGTTCAGCCATCCTGAGAGGTGCCTGACGGGCAGTGGGTGGGATGTGGTGGGGTCTCATGGCCAGCTTTGCTGTAACAGCACACTTCCTCTGGAGCACTTTTGTTCTCCACTGGCAGCACCTTAGGGATGCTGCTTGCTGACTATCACTGCCTGTACTCAGGAAGGAAAAGCAGCCTTTAAGGCCTGGAGATAAGGCAAACCTCTGGAGATAAAACGTGAGCAAATGAGAGAAGCCTGTTCACCCACTTCTGCCCTGTGAGCAGGTCTGTTCATAGAGCTTGGGGTGAGGATTATTTTAGATGTCACCCCTCCATACTGGGATGACTACAGTTCTCACAGTTATTCTGTACCAAACCTAAGCATTTCCATCATAAAGAAGCATTTCCAGGAGACTGACACATTTTTTACAAGCAGGTGAGCAGGAGTAGCTCAGCCACCCGACATGTCCTGGATCACTCTAGAAAGAATCAACACCCCTGGTGCTGGTCTGCAGCCCTCAGCCTCAGCACAGCTCTCGTACTCACACAGCGTGGTGCAAAGCTGCTGCCTGAGCCCTCCTGCCCACTGCTGTGCTCTCCCTGCCCGTGGTGTTCCTTGCCTCATCTCCAGGTAGCCTCCAGCTCTCCTGGCTGGGCTCCCCACAGAGGATGAGCGTTTTCCCTCATGCGGGGAGTCATGGCTCTTGAGGAGAGGTTTCACAGCATCCAGTGCTTCACCTTACCAAGACATCCCCGCCCAGTGCGGGTCCCTGAAGTCCCCAGACACTGCTGGCCTGTGACCCACAGCAGCACCAGGTGCAACATCAGATGTACCACTAATTGCTGATGACCAATGTGACAAGAACACAGCACTGTCCCTCATGTCCCTTATGACATCCCAGCCTGTCTGAAGGGGACCGGCAAACAAACTGTTGCAGGGAGGACTGAAATGCTCTCCTTTCACTCAGGTCTTTGCAAGTCCTGCAGGCAGACTCTGATCCTTACCTGGTCTCCACTGTAGGCACATCACAGGACCAAGTGCTGATTCTCCCCAGAGCTCATGACCTGAAGGATGGTCAGAAACTGCTGGCAGCGCCTTTGCTTTCTTGATCTTTCTGTGTGGACCAATGGGTTCTTCAAACTCTGGTTCGTGCTGATTCCGGAGATGGCAGAGATGATGTGGATGGAGAAATCCAGTAATATGCATGGATCTCCTCTCACAAGGACCAGACACCAGAATGTTCCTTTTGCCGCCTGAGTGGTGGAGGTCATGCCAGGGAAGGAGAACTGGGGGTCCCCATGGTTCCAGCACAGCTCATGTGCTCTCAGCCCTCCCCTCCGAGCTGGAGCCTGCTGAATTGTTCTGAGCTGCTGGACCGCCTAATACCATCCCTCGTCTTTTGTTTGCTGGAAATTTAGCAGAGGATCCAGCTTTTTATAAAACAGAAAGTCTGGAAATGAAACATAGGTAGGGTATACAAGAGTATAGAGGCCTAGGTGTTCCTTAAAGTGTAACTTAATGGAAGCAGCACATCACTGGGAATGCACGTGGACAGGACCTTTCTCCAAGAGGCATCCTGCAGGAAAGCCACATCCCTCCATGATGAAAATGCAGTCAAGTGAGCTTGTCAGTGTGAAGCTTGTGGTATGGTTCTCTTCAGAACCTTCTTACAGTGGGAGGGAAGTGTCACATTGCTTTTGTTGAAAGTTCAGTTATAACCATGATGAAGAATGTACCAATCTATCTTCTCCCTCATGTTGTGCCCTCCTGTTAGGACAGTAAAATTACAGGACAAAGCAAGCTCTTCCTTTCAAAATAGGATATTAAGGGAAAAAAAAACTTTTCACAAAATCTGTGCATTTGACCTGTTCATAGCAGGAATTAAAAACCTACAAAGAAATCCAGAACACTTGGTGGACTATTGTTTCAACAGTAATTTCTGGATGCAAAGCATCCAACAGGGATTACAGAAATGCTATGGAATCCTTCAGGAAAGGGGAAATATTACAAAACACATTAGCTGTCATGCAAATGAGAAAGAACTTCACTGAAGTCACACAAGGGCTTTTCATCACAAAACTGACAGCATTTTAAGTGTACATTTAGCTTACAGTAACTTTGGTGCAATTCTCCACTGGAAACCTACTTCTGCAACAGTTAATAAACTTTTAAAAGTTTACTTATGGCTAAGAGCATATGTTTAAGAGAACTGAACAACCAAAAAGAAAACAAAGTACTGGAACAACTATTCAGACAAGACGTTACACTATTTCAGCACCCTGAATTCAACTCTGACTCTCAAAATGTTGACGTTTTCCTGGATACACTCTTCTCACAGACCCTTGTACATTTATGCACCTGTATATCTTGTGCACAAAGTGGAATGAGACCCTTTCCCTTGGCGAGGATGCAGCACTGGCAGTATTTGAGGAAAACATCTTTGCTTTACCAAAAAAGGATCAGAAATAACCACAAAGTCTAAACGAGAATAACACTGAGGATAGAAGAAATGCACCTGGGAGTGCAAACTGCTGAGAAAATGGCTCCAATGTACAAGAGAATTATTCATACTGAGGCTTTGTGTGTGTTCAACTATTTATTATGCTCACACGCATGGTGATACATTAAAATTCTTGTTGGCAAAATGTCCATTCAAAATTAAATGATGCTTTAGCCTCACCATGAGGATTTTTGTTGTACCAAGTCATGTTTGTAATAAACTTTATTAAATGCGATAAAATATTGCACAGCTCAAACAGAGAAATCCAACAGGGAAATCATGTCCATTTTTGTTAAACTAAGTAGCAGGGCTTTGTCGTTGGCATTAAAACAGCTCTGAGCTTCGCTAGAGATATGTTCTAGAAAATCTCCCCATAGTTCTTAATGAATAATTGAAGACAATATATAACTGAGACTCTTGTTTGCTACCTCCAGAGTTGGATCCTGGAGGACCATTAAATTAATTTTTAATAACCTGTGCTATGGTTAAAGTTATAGGACACAAATATTCATTATAAATATACTCATCATATAAGGAATAATCCCAAGGTTACAACCTGACTAGCAGGAGGTGTACAAAGACTAATAAAGCAGAAAGGGAAACATTAGCACAGCTTACAGCTACTCCAAGTTATTTTTCAGATGTTGTCTGTTTGTGCCTCTTTCCTTCATGTTCCATGACTTTACAGTGCACAGTGGTGTGAACGCTCAAATTTTCCAGAGCACTTCTCCTTGCTTTTGTGGTCACCTTTTTCCCCCAGAAGCTGGGAACTGATGAGGCCTTTTGAGTGTACGGGGTCTGCACAAGATCTTACCCATCTAAATTATTTATCAGTGAGGAGGCAATTTCTGTTAGTGCCTCAGGGCGATGCTGCAAATGTTTCACAAATTTATTATCCAGGAAAAAGTCAGTATAATAAGTTGTCTGCAAAATAAATTTGTCGAGAACAATGTAATCATTAGGAAATCCAGCCCATTTGAAGTAGTTGCTAACTTCACCTAGGCCTCCATCAATCACTGCATAATTGTGTTTCACCTGATATTAACTCTGTCCTCAAGAAAGGCTGGTTTATCTTCGGAATAAATGAACATAATAAAAGAAGGGAACAATGAGGGAATGACAAAATCAGCACAAACTTTAAACCAAAGAACAGAGGAGTTACCAAGTACCCCATGCCATGGGTGACTCAGTACTTGTATAGAACCTCTAGTTTACCACCGAGATGAGCAGCATGCAAGAACATATTTGAATGCAGGTAGACTACATTTTGTGGGGCTATGATGGAGCATGAGGATTTAGGACACAGTGCCTGTGCCCAGAGAAGCTTTTGTTTTGTCAGAAGCAGAAAGCAGTTTTGGAAGCCCTGGTCTGCAATTTCTTGGCAAACTCTCACCATCACAGCCAATGGTCCATACTCAAGGTGGAGAAGCCTCGCTAATCCTTGAAAAAGCAAATGGAGAGGAAGGAAAACAGAGATGTGCTCACACACATTACTGTTCTCTTCTTAACTGCTTTTGAACACAGGCATTTAGAAGAAATCTGCCTATGATTTGTACCTACCAGGACTAACTTGATGAAGGAGAAATTCAGGACACACGTACCTAGCCAGAACAGTGAGGTTTCTTCCTTCTCCAAAAGAAACGTCTAGTCCCAACCAGCTATGCAGATATACTATGCTCTCTATACAGACTTACACAGCTTTACTTGGATGGGGAGTATCTTCAAGAGATTTTTCAAATAAAGACATGATTAAATTTCAAGGCTTCTGAGAGAGACCCAGGAGCTGAGAAGGTCCATTAGGACTCCCTGAAGACATCTGAAGATACCTGCAAACACAGTAAGGTCTCTACGGCTTTCCCCTGCCAGCCAGCTAGAGATAGGCTACTAAATCATAATTAAAAATCTCAGCTGGAACCTGCACTTTACAGCTGCTCAGTGCTGGTCATGACAAACTGCATTAGGAAGGAGGTGGGTAAAAACTCGTAAGTGCCAAGCTGAAGCCATCCTAAACTTGGTTGTTCCTTTTCCTCATTTTTAGGCCAGAGCATAAACTGTAGATGAAATACAGCTCCTGCCAGAAGATTACAGTTATGGTTTCTATACCCAGTAAAAAGGGAAAGAACCATACAGTATATGAAATTTTTTTTTTTAAATCCTGACTTTGGCCATGAGGGGTTTAGACCTGCAGGGCCTGTTGTCCCACCCACTTTTCACCATCTCAAAATGAAGCACAGATTTCTGGCCAGAACCAGAATGCACATATATCCCTCAATTTACAGCACAGCTTATTTTCCCTCCAAAGTCTGTCATGCCAGGGCAACAAAGACCTGAACAGTGAAGAAATATTTGCAGCCATATGGGCTTTTAAATTCTGATTCATTAATTTGATTTTTTTTGTTTGTGGTAATACAGAGTGCAAGAGACTGAGCTATTCCAGACATCACACAAATACTGACCAAGACAAGATTCCCCGTTAGTAAAACCTTTGTGAACTGGTTAGTCACATCTAGATTAACACTTTGTGACCTTTAGAGAAAGGTCTCGCAAGCTCAAAGATTAAACAGAGAGGAATGTGCATCTGATCATGCAATACATTAACGGCCTTGTGTTTAAATATCACCTGGCTGGAGGGATTGTCTGTTTCAAAGACAGCAACATCATCCTCCAGGAATCTTCCCTGATTTGAATTGTGCAAAACTGAATCAGAGAATTGGCTCAAAACACTGTAAACTCTTAATTCTGTCAACACTGCTACAAACCCAGGTAGCAGTTTAAGAAAGGCCCTCACTTTTGTTTCTGTGGTTATTTTTATTTTTATTTAGTTTATTTATTTATCTATTTTTTAGAGAAGCAGGTCATTCCACCCAGGAGGTTGCTGTGATCAGATGTCCTCACCTGGGGCTGCAAAGGCAGTCCTGATGAAGACAACACTGCCTCACCCTTGGTAGCTCAGCTTCTCTGAGACGTCACCTTCACAGCACCCCGCTAGCAGGGTGAGCCCCAAATCATAGTTTCTGTACAACACTGCCCTAGCTGCCAGTTGGTGAGAGAAATCAAATTAAAGTTATACCTAGGGCTCCTTGTTAAGTACTTTATCACAATTTTAATTGTGCGAGATTGAAGGATTTGCATTTACTCTTTTTTTTTTAGCACTGTGTAGAAGTTAAAGCTCTATCTCAATGGACTGTCTGAAGTGCAAGCTGAAAATGGAAGTTACCCATGTCCTTGGATTATAACACAAGCAGGATTCAAAAACTCAGTCTACAACTGCAGCCCACTGACTCAAGATGAACTTGAAACATCCCATTAAAAAAAACCCCAACTCCGAGTGAGAAGTTCCCAGGAGCATGACAACCCGATGGGTAAAATAATGTGTGGGCTGGACACAGCACTATCAAGGAAACGCCTTGATCTTGAACTGTGGCCGCCAGATCACAGAGCAGTCTTGAGGGAGGACATCAGGTTCCCATCCGATTGCTGCTTTTAGTAAATGGTCCCAGAATATCCCATTACAGAGAGAGGGTGCACACAGCTACCACAGGCATTAGCTGACTACTCAACTATGTCCCTGCAACATATAAAAATCAAATGACAAAGGAGATGATGAAAGAGAAACAATGAAAAAGAAATTAAAGCTGACTGGTATCTTAATCTACAGTAAATTGCCTTGTGTTGTCCTGAGTAGCTAGGTAGGGATGTTGGTACTAAATAAGAAGAAAATTAACCCTGCTCTTTTTATTTAATCTCAATGTTAAAAACCATTCGTTGTTGCCATTGCAGCCCTTATATTTGGCACAAACTTGGGCCACTCTCACTTTTCTGAAATCTTATTCTCTGTTAAAATCTATGAGAAGTTTACAAAAAGGATAAGCAGCTCAATTTCAGGCATGTTTGGGGGGGTCTGTAGTTAGCACAGTTCACAGCATAGACATTTAAACCTGTGCTCTTTTGGTAAATATGTCAGAAAAAGCAAAAGGGTTAAAAATCATTTAAAGTCACTAAAATATGGAGCCACACAATAGCCAAAAGCTATGGAAATAGAAGATCACAGAAGAGACACTTTCAGAATATAAAAGCTGGCAAGAAAATATTAAATTTCAGCTCTACTAAATAAAATATCTTCTAAAGGTTTTTTTGTCTTAAAGACATTGCTGAGATCATAATCAATCAGTCTGGCTACTTAGACGCAGCGCCCCATCAGAGGATTTAGCAAAAATGAAGTACTAAATTATTCAGCATTTAAGCAACTGTGTAAGGAATATGTAGCTGAAAAGGACAAACTGCAAAATACGATTATTTTCCCGTTACATCAGTATATACTGTAGTTTTAACAGGGCTTTCCAGGGAGGTATCTAGACATTTTTTCCATTTACAGAATTGAGATCCCAGCTTTTAGTCTTGTATTTTAAAGACAAATTACTCTAGTATTTATATGCAGCTGAAAAGGATCACCTTTCTCTCTCAGCTCTTAAAATCAACATTTTTACTGTATTTACGGCTATGTTTTCTCTTTCTCAGTTAGGCTACCTTTTTAATAAAAAATACCCAACAAAACCTCCTGCCCTTCTCTATTACAGATTTGCATAATGTTAAGCTTATAAAGAAATACTAGGAAAGTCTCATCTTTGTATACATATACTACACACATACCATACATGAGTATGTCCAGGGAGTCACAGAGATAACACTCTTCAGACAAACACTATCTGTTTTCAGAAAGACAACGGGAAATTACTGATTTTAAAAATTTCAGTTTCCTCAGAAAGATTTTTCTAGCGGTCATGTACACAAACCAGATGGGATTTACATTTTCCATGAAGAGTTCTGATGGATTTTGATATGCTTTGATACATCAGCTCTAGCCTTCTGGCAGACTTTCCCTTTTTAAGTCTTCCTCAAGATTCATTATCAACCTTTTGAATGTCTTACAAAACATGAATACAAGCCTGCTAGTGCTGGAGACTGTATCCCAGCAGTTAATAGCCATAAGAACAATGACAAAATGCACATTATTGCAGGCAATTTCATGCCATTTTCATACACAGCTGTTAAAACACAGGCAGGAGTTCTGTAACACTGGAATTCACAAACAACTGATACTGTAAAATGTTACGCCAACACCTGACAAAATGGAAAATGTTGTTTGCCAGTGCCTGCATCTCAAGGTCACAGTATTAAACAGCATCAAAATAACTTGTTAAGGTGATAAATTTTGTCTCAAGCCCCCATCTCTTTTATTTTAGCGTTGAATTTCCTTCTGGCAGCTGCACTAAAATACTAAACCACTCTCAGAGGCTGAATGACACGATCTGGGCATCACGGTTTATTGACTCATGACGGATAACCAACACAGATTTCAATTCTTTGATCAGTGGTTGGGTTTCTTACTTACCTTTCAAATGTATGCTGCAAATTTCTGAACAGTAGAAAAACTCAAATCTAAGCCAAACAATAATGATTAAAACAGCAAGACATCAAATCCACCTGGTTTAATATTAGGATTTGTTTTTAAAGAGGACGCTTCTTGAAATTTCATATGAAACATTTTTAGTTGGTCACAGTACAAGTAGGACTTTGTACTGGATAAAACTACAGTAGATGTTAGTAACCATTCAAATCTATTTCCACAGTGAGGTGACAGCCCTGTCTGTTGAATTTGAGGTGTTCTGCATTATTTAGAAACACAAGAGTTTCAAATAATTATCTGTTTCCACCCTGCCATAGTGCAAAAGATTTCCAGAGTTCTAACCCCTTTTTTTCCCCTGCCATATATAAAATCAAATAGTAATTCTGAAATTAGTATAGAAATCAAAGTATAGAAATCAAAATTTAATTCTGACAGATTTAACCCATATACCTTTACCTAAATGGAGAATTGTGTTACTTTGGTGACAGTCTTCAAAATAAAACAAGCATGGCCAAATAAACACCTCCAGTATGCACCTTATCTTTTTACCCGTTTTTCCAAGTATGTCAAAGAATGTAAAGAGGCCATATGTTTGTAAAGGCAACTTGATCATTCAGCAGCAAAACCGACTTACAGAAAGTGCACTGTAAAGTAACACTGTTAAGACTCAGACCTTACACTGCTGAATTACTGACCTATACTCAATCTTCACTTTTATACTGCTTAACTTCTGAGCAGTTTTAGAGATTTTCTAATGCATCTCCTTCAGAACTCAGGAAAACAAAACCTAGCAGAAGAGGGAAGGCCCAACTCCATGGCATGCGAGCCAACCACCTCCCTGGCAAGTGGGTGGCAAGACTGGAACTCTGGTTTATTGCACAGACCCAAGACCCTAGTCTGGAGGAAACCATCACGAAAGCAAGCTGCCATGCCACCCTTTGAGGGCTGACACATTCTGCCAGAGGATTTTGGCTATTTTCCCTTAGAAGGAATGGTGAGAATCTTCAGAAGCGTGCCACCCTAGAAATGTTTTACTGCAACTACTTCACTGCTTCTACACTTAAGCTCAGTCCCATCCCCCCTTGCCAAGCTTTGCTTTCTCTGACCCCCATTCCAGGTCAGAGTCTCCATTACTTGTGGAAACATCCCATGCTCTATTTCACAAAGGCTCTTTATGTCGTCTTCTCCAACATTTCAGTCGTCCGTTCTGTGCTGCACAAAAGGTGCAGTCACTGCTTTTGGTGACATTAGTGTCAGTCCTCACAGGATCACATCAGGCTCTTGTTTGCATCCACTCACCTTCCCTCAGACATTTTATCATCTCTTCTACAGTCAATGTGGACAGCTGCTTCTCCCCTCAAGCAAGAAAAAACCCCCACTATTAGTCTTTTTATTCCCAGAGACACCCTACTTTCAAAGAGCTGAACGAGGGAATTGCTGGGCTACAGCTGATGGGACTGGCTCACTAGCTTAGCACAGAGAGTATCAGCAGTGCTAGGTGGACTGAGGGAGGGCATGTGCCATGGAAGTGAACTACTTAGAAGAAACTGTCAGTTGATCTTCAAAACCTCTCCAGGCATTGCTGGTAAATCCCCTGGGCTGAAGGCCTGAGGAAGTCATAGCTGCTGTCTTGACGTTTTAGAACAGTCATTTTTGAGAGCACAGTGGAGGTTTTTGCTTTGACATCTTAATAAACAACTTGATACTGAGCCTTGTAACAGAAGAAAACACAGAACCACACCAATTTCTCTGCTCAATACAAATAAAAGTACAAGGCAAGTAAGCATTTGACAATTCCTTTTCTTTTTGCCAGTTACGGTAAATTCAAATCCAGAAATGTTAAGCAGTTGGTCTTTCTCAAATGGTATTTTGCAAAGTAGTAATCCAAATACCAAAACACATCGTGGCATGTATTACAATGAAAAAGTGTTGACATGCATTCACACTTTATTTCATTTTTTCTTCAAGGAATAAAATACCAGTAAGGATCCACACGTTTGCCACACTGCAAACTCCTTGTTCTTACTGAGAAGTACTTACTCTTGCAGACAATCCCACACAGATCAGTGCTTCCTTCCCTTAGATGTGACATTAAACTACTCAGGTTTTAAGGGTTGTGTATGGGATTTGCAATCTGTTACAGTGTAAGTAAAGAGGATTGTCTGTATTTATGGAGCAAATGCCGGAAAACAAGAAGAGAATGACATCTGCTTTAAAGTAACCACAGACACTGTAACTGGCATATTTTGAAATTCTAAGGCAACAATGCTGGACCAGCATGCGAAATTCTGCTGTAGACACCAAGTTAGTGTACTGCTTTCTTCTGCAAAGGAGAAATATTCTGATGTTTTTCCTCTTGTTTTTTTTATCTAATTCAGTGATAGGCAGCAATATGAAATGCCAGCATTGCCACCACAGATAACTTATGTACTGAACTTATTCATTCAATGAACCTCTTAAGACAGCATGTAATGTCTGGCCGGAGTAGCACACTCTTTATTTAAGATGATCTATCCAGCAATATTCATGTATATTAAAAATACACATGCACATTTTTGCAGATTTGCAATTTAATGTATTTTCAGAATTCACAAAAAATGTGGTTTCACAACTGGAACTGAGCACTGGGACTCTGACAGTAGTATGGATAATGTAGATGTCTTTCCCAGGACTACCAATACTGAGCATTGTGCTAATTGTCTAGGACTGCAATCCTTCCTCAGCAGCAGCTGGAAGAGAATTTGTGAGCTGAATACTGATATCAAAATACAGATTTAAATAATTTACTCTTAAAAACATTCATATTTATAACCTCTTACAGAAAATAAAACAATTCATCTGATTATCAGATACATCCCTCAGTTTTTCCAGTTCCAAGGTATACACAGGTCTCCATCCTGCAGCACAGAGTAGAAATGGGAAATGCAAAGGTGCATGCCTTGTAGGTAGGGCAACGATTCCTCCAGCAGCCGCTTACAACAATCTATCATCTGTGCACTGGAAACACTGGGTTCCTTATACAGCCGATCCAAAGAAAATCTTTCCGTGGAAGTATCGATGAGCTCTTTCTCTGTAATCATCATCCTAGCAAATGGAGACAACACACAGTGACAAAATTACTTTATCTCTTAAAACCCCACCTTAAAATAAGCATTTCAGTATATATTGAATATCTATTCAAACAAGAAATACTGAAATAAGTAGATTATATACATGTAAACAAAGATGTCAATTCATGTACAGCTGTGGTAGTGCTGAGATGTTTGTGCAGGTTGTTACACGTGTGTATCTCAGAAGTCAGTGAACATTCTTTCATGACTGTGGGCACCTCATGCCCATGGAGTAACATTTCAAAGCCTGTGCCATGACATCTTTTTCCTCACTAAGTAACTGGGAAAACTACAAAAATTAAAAATCCTTTGAGGCTCTGTTTTTAATGTAAGGTATGAAAATACTTAACATTGAAAAGTTTAAGTTTTAAGCATAAAATCATGTTCATAATTACTCTGTCTTAGTTACACCAGTACTCTGTATGTCATCAAAACCAACTGATAGGGACAGTAAACTGATGCGTATTAAGTGCATTAGTAACTTCCCAATTGCAGAATTTTGTTTATCTGCTTGGACCTGAAGATCTTAAGGGTCTTTTCCAAGCTAAACGATTCTATGAATTTTGAATCCAAAGCCTGCAGATGATTTTTTTCCTTCACCCCAGAGAAATAAGACATCACGTGGCAAACTCAAACTACTCAGAAAGTTAATGTGTAGATTTAATTAAGTCACTGGAGCTGTGACTGATCAACTAATGAAGAGACAGTTCAAGTTCAGCCGGCCACACCAGCTCAGGCACTGTGCCACACGAACACAGCTGCACTTCCAACCCAGCCTGGCTGCAGACACAGCATCACTACTGCCCTACAACACAGACCCTGTGCTGGGCAGGGGAGGAGCTACAAAGCAGCAGCACCACTGGGATGTGAATCAGCCCAAGCTAAGCAAGGACACAGCTACTGAGACCATTTGCCTCACATGAAAACACTACTGTAGGGCCTTGCCACCACCCCCTCCAGAGCTCTGGATGGGACCTCTGCGCCTCTGTGTACTCGCATGGCAGTGAGCTCTGCTGAGGCACTCAGATCACTGCACAAGAGCCCAGCCCACTCTGGCAGTCAGCAATGAGCTAAGCCAGTGAGTTAACCTAGAGCAAGCCTGTCCTCTCTATGGATCATTTCCACACCACGTTCCCAAGTACATCCCCAAACACCTAGGCACCAAGCTTTCCTGTTCTGTGAAATTTTAGGCTCCCTTGAAAGAATTCCAGTTTGCTGGAGAACTGCAAGTTTGTTTTCAGTCACTTCCATAGGGAGGCTTACACCTTTATCATCACACAAACCTGTTACTTTACAGAAGTAAAAGGGAAGGAGAATCCTACATTACTAGAAGACTGACATTATCCACACAGGTAACAGAACTTTCTAGAGCAGCAGAATTTGGACTTCCTTGTGCATTCAGGTTGGAATTCCAGCCATTCTATGCTGTTTACTGCATGTAAAACATTCAAGTCCATGTGCAAAGTAGAGCCAGTCCATCTCAAAATATTTTCCTTTATCTTAGGGCCTTTTTCAACCATCACACGAGGCTAAGGAAAATCAGAAGAACAGAATGAGTTCTGTCCAAGGAAGCATTAAGTGGAAAAGGACTTTTCAGCTTTGATAAAGGACAAGTAAGAGGAAATACGACACAGCTACAAAAAAAAGAAGAGGTGATAGAGAATGACTGTTTTGTATATCCTATCACACAAGAACAAAAGAATGACAAATGAAATCATCAGGCTGTGGGTCTATAAATCACAGGACTCCTCCTCCCTCTCATATACACATGCCATATGTGATTCAAATACGCAGTTTGCTGCCACTGGATATTTGGAGCCACAAAATGCAAACTGGCTCAAAAAATAATAAGACAATTAAGAGGGGTGGAAAATAAAAAGGTCTACTGAATGCTATGAGATAATGTTTCCAGCTTCAAGTATTTTCTCTAGTGCAGTCCGACAGAAACTGGGAAGGAGTATGGAGTAAAAAAACCCACCACATATTTTTGCCCCACCCATAACACCTCTCCTTAAGCTAACAGATGATAGGGACAGACATTGTGACCCAGTATAGTTGTTTACTATTTCATACAAACCAGCGATCATCCAGCACACAAGATATGCATCTTGGCTCTACATTCTTACAGCACAGCTGCTTGTAGTCTGAGGGCACAGTCTTCCTGGATTAGTGTCTTTGTGAAGTGCGGTAGTGTGAGGTTTTTTGGTGAGTTACCCAGATGCAAATGCATACATTTACTACAACATCCCTCCCAAAATCTACAGACAGTACTTTCCCAGCTGTCACATGTGGACAGTTACATAGAGAGCTATTCAGTAGTTATAATTTATATGACAAAAATCTAATTTCCAAGATGGACTAGGGTTGTGGAAAAATGCCAACAAATCATGTTTACTGAAGTCCACCTGCAAAACATATCTTTCCAAGTAATGAGGCCTTAACAGAGCTAAAACCATAGCATCTTCAGCAAGACTCATGCCTAAAATAACTGCACAAAAACATATCTGGATCTGTACATCATGTATAGACACTCATGACAGTGTGATAGTTCAGCAACTCATTAAAAATTCTCCAAAGCATAAACTTGCAGTAAGAACCTCTGAAAGGACAGTACCACCCAGCTACCTCTAACAGTATTTTATTAAAACAACCCCAGTATCTCCACTTCATCCTCAAGAGCACATACAGTGCAAAAGGTCAAGAACCAGATTTACAGTTCTGATGGATATTACAGAGCATGGCCCTAATATCAAGTATGGTGCTGGGATTCCCTATCTTAATCTCCCTCATCTCACTTGCACCTGAGAGAACACCCACAGAGTGTTTCTCTCATCATTCTTCCCCAATTTCTTTTTCTTCACCTCGTTAGGTACAAACTAATATTTTTCCCAACTAAGTGACCAATAACTAGAAGAAGTGATTCTCTAGCTGGTCTCAGTTATTTTTAGTTTAGATTTCACTGCTTTGTTGTCACATTTTAATTAACATTAATAAAAATTCTTGCTTTTCCTATTCACTGAGAAGGTGTTTTCCACCTCTTAGTTGGGGAAGTAATTGTAAAAAAAATTATGCAATTTTGTCTTGTAAGCAAAGATATTTTACTTCTGAATGAAGTCAAGTTGTCTTTTCAAGGTGAAAGAGGGTATTTTCTAGTAACTGTTTGCATTCACTAATCCTGTAATTCTTTACTTACTGAAGCTGATAGGTGAAGTTCTATTTTAGAAACAAAAGGGTTTTTCCACCAAAAGAGTATGAATACATTCTTTAAAATTCTCCTCCTTCTCCAAATAAAAAACAGGACATGCAAAGATTTTAAAGAGCTAAATGTATCGAGTCACATGAACACTTACTGCTCCTTTCTTTTCAAATTCTCTCTTGCTTCCTGTGCTTTGGCAAAAATAAACCATTGAAGAGCTGCTGGATCACAGACCGTTGGGATCATAAAGTGTCCAAATTCATGTAAGCTTGGTGCATATCTGTCACTAATGAAACATGATGGAAATATAGAATAAGGTATAATTTTTTAATGCAACTATTTATCTATTTATGTGAATTATCTTCAGAAAAAACCTAAAGATAAAAGAATATAAACTAATCACAATCAGGATAATTAGTAAAAAATTATCAAGTTTGGTTCATGAGACTAGAGAAATACAGTAGGTAATGCTTTTTTAAAATTACATTTCAAAAGCAACTGGCAAGAATAGTCAAAAAATATAAATACCAGCATGACAGCACAAAACTTTTGATTTAACCCAGTACAATACTTTAAAATAGACAGAACTTTGAGTCCAATTTGAATGCAATTAAGCAGGATTTTCTTCAGTCTGATTCCTTCTTAACCCATAAAAATGCACTTAAATCCTTCAGAAACAAAACGACTTTGACATAATGAAAAACCAAGATTATATTACTTTTCTTCCTAGTGAGAGCAATAAGCAGTCTAACAAAAAAACCAAGAGTAAAAGCTCTAAAAGAAATCAACCTTCCCTGTGAAACACCTACCTTTCCAGAATCATTTGCAAGCCTCGCAGACTGCGAGGATGAAAAGGTAGTCTGCTGTCACGTAGTTTATTATAGAAAGAATTGAGAGCCTCGTAGTACTCTTCTAGAGTCAACAGAGGTTGCAGTTCTTCAATATATATTACTTGGATGCCTCCCAGAAGTTGGCTTATCCGATCTTCCAAGAGCAGCAGCCTTTTTTGAAGCTTATAATAATTTGGCAGTCTCTCAAAAATCTGTGCATACACACGAACAAACATTTTCTATGTTACAGAGCTTAAAAGTTAACTTTAATAAATTAAAAAATAACAAGAAACTATTAAAGAGACACTTAACAATGCAAACATAGAACCCAAGGGGAAAAAAATTAAAATCAAAGAATACCAAAGGTGAGAAATATCAAGTATCTATGTTTTGGGACAAGATATAATGGAACAAGCTTTTATGTTTTGGGACAAGATATAATGGAACAAGCTTTTAAGTATTTTCCATATTTATAACATAAAGGCACCAAAAGGACATAAAGCCATGGATGGATGTCCTCTAGACATTCAGAAATTAATAGTTTCACATAAACAAAAATACATAATCTGACACCTATTTAGAACATTTATCACCACAGTCATAGTGGTAGGGCTATTCCTCATACAGTAGTCACTACCTACCATCCACTCTTGTTATTTTAAAGTAGTTTTTCATACAAAAAAAAGCTGCTGCTGGAACAAATCAAGTGATTTCAGAACTATCTCTTTAGAAACCCAGGAGAACAGTAGAATAGATAGTAGATAGTTCTGATAGTAGAATCAGAACAGCTTTTGGCACAGTGACATTTGGGTCAGCATTTGCATTTGTTACAGAGAAAATCAGCAAAAATCGCTTAAATATTGTACCTCTGACTAAGCATTCTACAGACTGACTTGGACAGTATTCTATTGCTTCCTTCTTCTAGTAATTAGTAACAAGAAGTAATAGCACTTAGGATTGCTTTCTAAAATGGGGTAGAATTGGACAAACATGCTCTCTAAAAACCAACTAACTCATCAACCTCATCAAGATTTTCACTGACTTTCTGTGTAACATTTCACATCATCTTCAGTGAAATGATCAGTTCAATTTCACATGATCTTATTTCAAAATAAGAAGCCTTTGATTTCCGGTTCAAATATATACCTCTCTTTGTCTTCCCAAACATATACCATCACTACAACTAACTACACACATTGTTCTTATCTGCATGGCATTTTGTGTGGCTTTATGACCCCTTGGGAAAAACCTGCAGCAAAGGTTAGAAAGATGAAGCATTTATCTTTTCAAGGAAGTTAGTGTTTATTTTAGTATTAATCAGAACACTTTTATTCCAATGACTATCAACACACTCAAATCTCAGAAAGTTTTCTATTGAATTCTAGCTTCTCAATTTAAGTTCTTAGTAAATCGTTCACAAGCTACAGTTTGTTTTCCCCCCTCAGTAAAACATATATAGGCAAAAATTCAAACCACCACCAGAGAAAGAAGACTGAGTGTTAACTTTTCATATTATTCACTGATTGGAATATAGAAATAGAATATTCTGACATTCTAGCAGAAATTCCCAACTACGAAATTCCACCAATAATCTCTTTTACGAAGAAATATTTTTTCATAGATTTATCAGTAATGTTTCAGTAACCAAGATTAAAGAAAAATTCCACAAGTGACATGTTGATATTGCCACATATTTAGTTTTTGGTCCTTTGCATACAATGCTATCATTTAGGATGTCAGAAAGCTTATCAACTCTGAACTTTACACAAGCAGTAGCAGAACGGGCATGGTCACTAAAGATAAAATTCTGCAACATCCACATTAGCTGCCTAAAAAACCAAAATGGAGTGATAGGGTTGGTTAATAGTCATTGACTGAAATCACCAGTTCACAACTCCCATTAAATCTCATATTTACAAAAGATCGGAATAAAACCCATTAGCTCCTCATGGGAATGAGCTCTTTATGGCTCACAAAGTATTCTGCCAGGACTCACTGAACGGACTGGAACAGTGCATAAAAAATTAGTTTTCTTTACATCTAATCAGAAGTAGTACTGACTTTTTAATGAAAGCAGCAGCAAAGATCTAGCAAAGACTCTTGTTAGTAACAGCATACACAGGATTAAATTTAGAATGCAGTGTACATCATCATGCTAAACACATTAGCTAAGTGTTTGCTTTAAATTACTCATTGGTTATCTGCACCTATTAATTTTTGTTATAGTTTAAAAAAGGATGTCACAACAAGGGGTGTTATCATTTACTTCGAAATCTTCTTACTTTGGTCCAGTGATGGTGAACATCCATGGTCCCCAGCATTATGTGACCTGCTGCACTCATACCTGAGCGATCTGTAAATATCACCGTGCGTCCTAGAGATTGAACAAAGCTCTTTACTAATTTGGGTTACTGCAATCATTCCTACAATTACTGAACACATAATCGGGCTGCTAACATGTCACAGGCAAGGTATATCTGCAGCACAAGTGCATGTGAGTAGGTGCTTCTATTATTCTCAAAATTTTGAAAGAGATTCTTGAAAAGTCCAGTTTAAGAATTTTTTTCATACAAACCTGACCCAGCATTTGCCTTCTCTCTGTTTGAACTTGATAAGATTTTTAGTTACTCGGACTTTTTTCTTATGACTGTTTTAAAATATGAGAAAATCTCATCAGAGAGGATATTCAAATAATCTGTACAAATCCTGTATGAAGTAGGAAACACTATATGCTTAAAGCATATACGAAGTAAAAATGGGTCAAAGGACTATTAACAAGGCCATTCAACTCTACTTCAGAACTCTCTGCAACATGCAAGCTATAAGAAACACTTGCACATTATGTTTTCACTCTTTTTTGAAACAGAGACAACATAAAAGGCTAATTCTAGGTGGATTTCTAAGGGGATAAATTAGTTTTGAGTCTGTTTTTTTAAGTTGAGGACAAAGATCCTCAAGAGTTCTTTAGGGTAAAAGCACAGGCAACTATTTATCACAATAAGCTTCCACAAAAGTCTTCAGTGTGATGTACTAATCACAAGACAAGGCTTAGGTAGAAGCTCTTGCTCTCAGAAATCAGTTTTCCAAAATCCCAAAGAAAGAGCAACACTGACTTCAAGGTATCTAGTCCATCCTTGTACCCTAAGGCAACATCAACTGTACCTGTATAATTACTTACAGGTATTTATCCAGTGCATTATTAAATATCTTCAGAGATGGATACTCCAACAGGTTACCAGGACAGACTTCTCTAACACTTTGAATCTTTAGCATGCTCAGGAAAAGAAACTAATTTGAAATCTGACACAATTTAAAACTACTATTTATTGTGCTACTCACTCTGTCTTTCGGCAAAGGATTAGGTGAACCCTCAAATGAAAGCCACTCAAACTGAGTATTTGGAGACAGGCATAAAATGTGGAATTAAAATCAGAGGAAACAGCTACTGCCACAGGCCAAATAGCTGTATGAGAAGAATGGTAGGTCAGGTTTACAGAGTATTTTAGCTTTTCCTGAGAAAATACCAACTTTAATACAGTTATTTCATGGAACACACATGATAAAACAAAGCAGTACAATTTTAAAGGTATTCTAGTAAGTCCTCGCTAGGGTTAGAGACCTACTCACATTTTTGCCTTGAACCTACCATGGGTAACAATCTAGTGCTGCCTCCACTGTTTCAGAGGTTCAGTTTAGATTTTTTACTTCCATTGCTAATATTAAGTCTGGTGCCTTCAACAGACTCCACTTGCATTTATTAAGAAGTAAACTAGAAGCTGAGTGCAGTGAATAAACTCCAAGGAAAGGTCACTTTAAAAAATACCCAGTAGCTTAAAATGTAAGTTCTCACCAGCTTTTCAGTAAGCCTGACAAGTTTGTTTTTGCAGTTATCAAAAGAATTTGTAAAAAGAGCTAGAGCTCCCTTGTCACAGAAGACCCATGCTCATTTCTGAATATATTCCTGTATTAGGATATATGAAACAAGCAACAGAAATACCTTTAACATTCTTTAGTATTTCAGGTCGCTGTTGGACCAAGCGACCCAGACTGTGTAGCTGGCTACAGCGGTGAGCAATACCCCAGCTTCTCTGCCACCTAAATGAAAATGTAATTGAAAGCATTTAATCCTCAATATTATTAAAAAAAAAAAAATCACAGGAGTTGAGATGCAGCTCAAAGCCTTATGACAAACAAAATAGCACCCCAAAAGTAATAAAAGCAAAGGCTACTCAAAAGCTGTCCATGTCATATGCTATCTGAACTGATAAAAAGCTTAAATAAAATTCCAGTATTTCTTAAACTGAGTCCAAAAAAACAAAGAAAATCAACATCAGGAAAAATAAATATAAAACCAGGTAGACAGATGTAAATCTCTCCCCCAGTAAGAAGGGGGAGAGAACAGCAACAGACAACCCAGTATTTGGTGTGGTCATGGAGCATGCAGTTTGTTTGGACACTGTGTAATGTTTGTCCAGAGGAGCAAATACAGTATGTAAGGACACTGTCTTCTCTTTTTTTCTTTCAGTTCCTAGCCCAAAACATTACTATGATTCCAATGGAAAGTTGCTATGTATTATTCATATTTTACAGTGGAGTAATTTTTGTTAAACCATACAGGAGCCAGGTGTTACCTTGCTGGCTTTATTACACATAGTTTTGGCATCTTTTCCATCACAGACCGATCAGACAGATCGCTAAGCAAATTTCAAAAAGCATCTAAACTGTGAAGTTGTCCCAGTGTATTGGAAAAATACACCTTTTTACAGACTTTTAGCTGACATAAAACTGTCTCAAAGTGGAAAATTCCCACTCCTTTATTGTACAGTGTCTCTCTGGAATTGAGTTCATTTTCTTCATAGATCCCATATTTTGTATTTTTTACTGTAACAGTGATCATAACACATCAATATTTTGGCTATTGTGCAGTGCTGGCACAGTGTCCAGGTCTTCACTTTTTCTTCCCGCTCTGCCCCCCACCATCAGCAAATAGGCTGGGGTGGACAAGATGCTGGGAAGGGACACAGCCAGGATGGGTGACTCCAACTAACCAAAGGGATATTCCAGACTGTATGTCATGTTACACAATAAATGCTCAGGGAAAGGAGAAGGAAGGGGGGTGCTCATGGTTATGGTGTTTGTCTCCCCAGGTAAACATTACACATGCTGAGGCCCACTGAGGCCCAACTGTCCAGAAGGGGCTAAACACCTGCCCATCAATGGGGAACAGAGAATTAATTCCTCCTTTTGCTTTGCTTGAACTCATAGCTTTGCTCTACTTCAGCTGTTAAACTTCTGCCTTAATCCACAGATTTTCGTGCTTGTGCTCTTCCTATTCTCTTCCTCCCATCCCACGGGGGGCGTATGAGCAAGTGGTTGTGTGGATACTCAGCTGCTGGCTGGGGTCACCCACATCATCTTTTAGGGAAACCTAACTGGCAAAACCTCACTCTTTGGGATGGAGAGAATGGCACTATGTCACAGCACTTGTGAGGCAATTTAACACAAGTAATTCAAATAACTGTGTACTGTTACCTAGCAATATCACTTTGCTTTCAGCAGCACCAGACGGGAGCAGAAAAAGTTGACCCCTTCATCTGTCCTAAACTTATAGATGGAACAAAGCCAGTGACCCAGTTATTTTTCAGATCTCTGTGAACACTAGCATGAGGCTCCAGAATCACAAGTAATACTGTTCTATTAGGACACTGGCTTGTCAGATTTCCAGCACTCACATTCTTTTCTGAATTATAACAATGTAACTCATGGAAGATTAATAACTCTTCATGGAACACAATAATTTGAATGTATTTTAGAAGCACAAATTATTTAAGAAAATTAATAAGCCATGAATAAAATCAAGCCTACACATTTAATACTGAAGACTGTTTCAGAATGTTAAAAACCCTCACCACAGCACAGTTACAGAGCATTAGGAATTGTGTTCAAAAAACCTGGCTTCAGCTTAAAGGAAACCAGGGTCTTTTGCAGGGTGAAAGGACAAAAGCATGATTTCAGAAGCTCCAACTCTCTCTTTCTTGGTAAAAAAACCAGAACCTAATAGACTACCCCTTGAAATAATCCCCCAAAGTTTATTTTTCCATTAGTGAAGACCTTTGCTGCCACTTTCCCCACCCTGAATATCTCACTTTACAACATCTGCACTCAAAGCCACAAAATTTAAAAAAGGGGATCGCAAATTATTTTCTGGAAAATATTCTGAAGAATCAAGATCTCCAACTGAACTCAGATCTTTCAAACAAACAAATCTCCTCCTCCTCTGGAGAGTGAGAAACTAAACACTAGAAGAAAGAACTTTTTTATTAAGCATTCAGAGGATGTCATTATGTACCATGTGCAAAGTTGCATTTCACTGCCAGTCTAGTTACCTTTGTAGATATTAACTTGAATTCAGGAAATGCAATTTTAACCAGCAAAACATCCAAACTAACAACTACGCACCAGTTCTATTTCTGTGTTTGCCTCAACTGGAGCCTACATTTTCAGTTACAAATAGGAGGTCTCTCAGAGCAGATTGTAACAGGAAACTTTGTCCCAACAGAATTCTTCTAGAAAAATACTCAGTGCAGTAACACTTCTTCATATATGAAATATAGCTGTTTGCTGAAATAAGCTTTTAAAGTTCGTAGGGTAGTATTAGACAACACTTCCTTGCTTTGACTGTCTTAATCCAAGTTCAACTGATCTAATTTATTACCTGATATCTGAGAGCTGGAGTTCATGAGAAAGTTCAATTTTTAAACGTTCTAATTCTTTTCTAAGCGGCAAACTCTTTTTCAGCTTTTTTACTGCACTTGCTTCATTATCATCCAGCCAGGATCTGAAAGACGAGGAAAAATACTCAACAGTAGAAGCATGCTGCAGTATGATCTATCATGTAAACAGTACAGGTAACTGAATTCTTACCGCTAATATAAGTGTTTCAAGTCAAATTATCAGGTAAGGGCATTTCTTAAAAATAGAGGATAGAAGATGAAATTGCTAAACACTTCACCTTAAGATACCTACAGAGGAAACCCTGGTAGTTAATGTCTTTGAAGGGGACTAAGGAATCAAACTGAATCAAAAACACTGACAATGTTAAATCTGTAAGACTCGGATGTGTGTGTAAAAGGCATACCAATAGATCAGTGTGACTTCAGGGGACATCTTCAGAACTCTGTGGTTTAATTTAAAAAGTTTCCACGCATCTGCCTTTAAAAAAACCCAAAGAGACCGAAATACAACAAAACCTAACAAAAAAACCGCAACCGAAGTGATCATAGTAGACTATCAAATACGGGAGGTGGTACTAAAGGGCTAAGTTAGGTAACTTTTACAGAGCTGACATGAACATAGATTAAACAGGTCAAAGTTTTATAGTTTTTTTGCCAATAATCACAACCAGACAAACATGACTCATTGAGTACATCTAAAATTTCAGTAGATAATTCTGTTTCTAGGCAAAGGTTACTATTTAAGAGATTTAGCCTTTGTTCATAGTATAAACTTATTTTCATACTCTTTTACAAACAAATAGTTTCATTCTCATTTGTATTTGAAGCAAAAAAATTCAAACTCAAGTAAAAAGGGAGGCCTGATGCCAGCTGTCTATGTACTAAAACAAGACTGTTAATACGTAACTGTCTATGGCATTCCTTGTAAATGTTTAAAAATAAGTAAAAATATTCTTAAGTATGTTAAATCTCAGGTAAGTGTTTTATAATTGTGTATATTACAGTAGTTTTGTGAGGTGATATGCAGGATGAGGGGTATACTTTGCTCTGAAGATCCTTCCAGCACAGTTCTGCATTAATTTCAAATGGCACCTAAATCTCAATGCTACAAAAACATTTTCAAGGCCCCAAGATGCCTACGTGTCCCAAAATGAGCACATATAAATTTTTTTAAACCACCAACTTTACTACAAAACATGCTACATGTAAGGCAAGTTCAGCATTTATAACTACATTGACTTAAATATTAAGGTTTTCCTGCTGAACAAATGAGAAGCCCAACACTAAGAGTCCATGCATATTAAAACCTTTTAACCTTAGTTTTCATGTATTATCTCCCACCCTCAATAGAATGTGAAAATGAAATAGGAACAATAAAGTTAACAGCCATATAGGTTTGTGTTACAGAATTCCTGTAAGAGGTAAGGAGCTGCTATTTGGAGCAAGGGGAACTTCTGTCTCCTTTTGAACTGCCACCAATATTCCACAAATCTGAAAAACTAGATCAACCAAAACCAGATTGACCAAACATGACTGCTGGGCAAAGAGACAAGAATGTTTCAGCTTTGCTGGCACTGTAGTTATCCCAGGAGCTCATTTGAACTCTAATTATAAAAAGCACAGCAAAATTACATGTTGGACAATAAAGTTTTGTATTGTTCAGAATGCTTATTGCGTGCCTTTAAAAAACTCAGCATTAGAATAAGACAAATTCAGGTTACAAAATTTCAGTTCAATGAAAGCTTTACATACATTAAAGTTGTTTCCACTCTCTGGGCTTGCTCTAGTTCCTCCTCAGGATCCTTGAATCCAGTAAATGAATAGTAAGTCTTATCCCATTTGATAGGTCTGTTCACTGTGCTTTTTGCTTCCTTGTGGGGCTGAGAGTTCACATTCAAACTCTGAACATGCTCTGTAGATAAACTGCAGGAGTTGAGAATATCTAATACTGTGCTCAGGAGATCCCTAGTATGTAACGTAAAACTGACTGCTCGAAACCCTGTAAAAAACAAGTATTGTTTAATAAAAATTATTTAAAATGCATTCCCATTTCTTTCCTCTTACACAAGAACCTAAACAAGGCACAGATAGTTGGAAATTATGATGATACTGTTATTTCAATACTCACTGCAAAATTCACATGCAGTTTAACTATGTCCCATCACTTAGCTACCGGGCCTAACTTCCCTGTTAGAAAGCAAGCTTTTGACTCAAGAGCAGAAGACAGCTTCCAGTTCAAATGTTAAGTAGACCAGACATGACACTATTATTTTCTTGAAAAACAGCATGATTTTGTTTTCTAGCACAAGGGCACGTCACAATTTGCTCAACTGTTCTGACTGTCAGGATATAGAATGTAAAACTCTTCTGTTAGGTAAGGCATATTGGTACTGGAGAGAAATATATACAATAAAGTTAATCAAAAGCAACATTCCAAATTCAGCAATGTTTTCTGTATTCTCAAAGATAAGAGACAATGAAGTAAATTGGAGCTTCAGATATTATACAGCTGCTTAGAGAGTAAGTTCCTATCTGCAAGTGCTGTGACATTGTGTACTATGCACGAACTGCAATGAGGACAAGGACCCAACTGTTGCTCCAGTTAAACACGGCAATGGTATCAAAAGCAGAAATATTATAATTTACATCCACCTTTTTTACTTCCTTGCACTGTAACTTGACGTCAACGCTGCAATGTCTTTAAATCTTAAGCTTTTTAAAGCTTAAGATGTTTAATTACTTGGGATGGTCCCACCTGCCTGATCTAATGCAGATTTTCACGGTTTGACAGGATTTTATTCAGCTGTAAAGTCGTCATGACTGCATAAGGCTAAGCAATGGTCTGAAGGAATTTAAATACAGGAAGATACATTCTACACGATATAAAAGCACCTGAAGCACTGAAGGATTCCTGAACATTAGAAGAGTTTGGTTCTCTTTCTCTTACATAAAAAGTAAGCTGAGTTGGCTTAAAGGAACGAAATCCTGGTTTCTGTAGGTTCTCCAAGTAGCCATTTAGTCTCTTCAGAGAGTTTTCATTTACTTCCTGTTTCAAAACAAATCAAACAAAAAAAATTTACAAATTATGAATTTGGTCATTTTTCATCTAAACCTTTTTTAATCTTACATGCAGAATTAGGTTTCACAAAACGCCAGTTGCTTTTAACAAGTAGTGATACGGTTCATATTCTCAGCATTTATATAATTACCTTGCACAAATAAATTTGTATGGTGTACATACTTGTACATTTTTGTACATTCAAAAACCCACAGGCTTTCAAGCTTAAAGAAATTCATTTATTCAAATATAATGCACAGCATTTTAAAGGGATAAAGTAGTATGTATTATAAATTACCCTGGAAGGATTCAGTATTTTCTTTATAACAATTAGAAAATATGATTAACAAATAATGGACTTTTAAGGGACCTATCCTTGCTAAAAATTAAGGAAGTGCATCTTTTTGTTCTCTGCTACCAACCATATTAAATTCTACCATTACTTTTGTCTCTCTGACAGCAGGAAAACTAGAAAATTTCCATCCTTGATATATGAAATATTTACAAAGAAAGCATGCTAAAATATTTTTACCCTCTCTTTGGGATGCTGGCCAAAGAAGTCTGGATGTACAGCAAAATAGAAAGGTCTGAGAGCATTGATGGCATCAGCACCTGACAAAGTTCTTGACTGAAGAACGCATTGCAGCAATATCTTGTCCAGACATAACCTAACAAAGTAGTAAAACGTTTATGCATGATGCTATCAGTCAAGTGACAACCTGATATAATTACATTAAAATGTGACAGAATAGAGTAAAGATTCATTGTTGCAAGTATAATAATTTTAAACTGAAGAATTTAAATTAGGAGTCTGAGTTCTGGATCTTTCCCCTTGGGATTAACAAAGCTGTGTTTTCACAGCGCCAATCCAACAGGTTTGAGAGATAGTGGATGGTAACGGTTGAATAAGACATGTAAATAAGTACAGTAACTTCTCTCTCCTTCTTCAAATATGTCTCATAATAATAAAAATTCCCCAGTCAAGTAGTTCAAACTGCAAATACTGGCTTTAGTGGTATTTTTCGTAGACATTGCTGAAGCTGCTCTTAAAAGCCAACCCTTATAGATCTTCGAATCTCCAGGTTAAAAAGCCAAACACAGTGTTTTTCAAGCAGTGCCAAAAGAATATTAAATTTCACCCAGGAATAATAAACCAAATTCAGTGAAGAAAGTTCTGCATTAGTTTCTGAGTTCCATACTTGTGTCCATTAAAAAAGAAAAATCTACTTTCCCGAACATACTCTTTTACAGAAAACATTAAGTAAAAAACCAATACTTTTTGCCCCTTCATCTTCACTGCATTACAAGAAACAAGGACTTAATCAAATTTAATGGTAGGAGAAGAAGATTGTTTTACCTAAGATCGGAAGGAAAAGTTAAGTTGAAGAAGTTCTAGGAAGTTCAGAAAGTGCAAATTATTGAATAACTGCAATTATGTGGGAATTAAACAACAGTTCTGTAATGAGTACACTTGTGCAACAGAAGACTGAAATGGAAAGAGAAACCAAGTCCTTGATTAAAGACAACCAAAATATTCTGCCATAGCTCAAAGGTAATATTCAGGTTTAGCAAACTAAGTATCAAGAGAGTATACACAAAAGCAGCAAGAAAATGTGAATTGGGAAATATGCAACAACAGGTTTCTCCTTCAGCTGATTTCACAAGCTAACAAATTCAACAGGCCCCTTTCTGTGATTAAAATTAATTTTAGTTTGCAAATCAGAAGGGCAGGGACTCTGCTCTGTTAAGCAGTACAATGCCATTTCACTCCTCACAGTATCATTCAAACTGCAACCCCCAAACAGGAAAATAAACAGCAGATTAGAGACAAAGCTGCTTCCAATTCATGTAGAACTAATAACTTTACTAATAATAGTTTGCAGGACTGCTTTACAGAGAGCTATCTGTCCAGCATCCTACACCAAATAATCATCCTGGACACAGAAACATGTGAGACTTCCCTGACTGCTGTCATTAATTTAAAAAAATGCAAAAATCCCTAAATTTGTCCTCAGACAATAGGTAGAGTGTTTTATTTTGGCAAATGATAAATGACAATATTTGAGCTGTCAAGCAGAAGCAGTGACCCTTAGTTTACCTTTTTTCTGTCAACCTTTGCAGCTCTTCAGTTAGAAACATGAAAGCAGATAAGACTAATGTTTTCTGCTTAAGAGGTGGGCAAATATTTAATTACCAAGTCTTAAAAGTCAGCTTGCTGAAAATGGAAGTTATTGTAGAAAAGTGGGTCAATAAACCCATGATGTAAGAAGGCCAATGGAATTCCAAATCTGCTATGACTTAAAAAAAAGTTAAAATATATTACTGGTGAACACTTCTACTTCCCTGTTGGCTGCATCTCAGAGACTCTAAGACTAAGCCTAGTCATCACTACAGCCCACGGTCCTACTCAAAGCAGCAGGAGAGGGTGAAGTACCACAGCAATATAATGCTTTTAGGGGGAGTGAAAGCTTTTAATGACAAAATCATGCCACAGTTGCTCAGTGATGCAGGAAGAACACCTCTACTAGACTAGGCAAGACAGGAAGCAAAGCACTCTGGATAGAAGTCCACTTGGTCAGATACTTTACCATTTTGGACCTGGAAACACCAAAATACTTGTCTTGCTCAGAAAAAAAATAGCAAATTTTTCTCTTTTTCAGGTAGCAAGTGGACACAAAACAGTAAAAGGAAAAAGTATATCCAGCAAAGGAAAAAAGTAAACTAACCAGTTACCCTTCTGATTGAAGATGATTGCCATGCAAGAAATTCACATCCTCCTAGACCAAGCTACTAGGAGGAAGAGGAGCTCAGTTCTCTGTTCACCTTACTTGTACACCATTTCCCACATCCACTCTCAAGCTACACAGCATGATGCTTCCAGTAGTTCAGAAAAAAAGTTTCAACATATCTGGAAAACCATTAATCATACTTCTGAGTTTATTAATCATAAAGTTCCATCTGTTATTCTACATGAAAAATGGCCAAGTATGGCTAACTTTAGTTCCCTTGTTTTGTATCTAAACAACACTGTCATGCTAGTAGGAAGGCTCAGGATTCCAGCCAAAAGTCTATTTTGAACTTGCTTAAAAGAGAAATGCTCAAAGGCCAAAATTAGTCTGTGTGACAGAAGGAAGAATTCATTCACTGAAGGTGAAAGACAGAACTCTGAGGCATCTTTCAACTGAAGTGATGAAGTAAGTGAATTAAAATGGATTTAGAGAGAGAAAATGCAAGAAAGATGTTTATGGCTTCACTCACAAGGAGCAAAGATTGTTCCAAGAGCTTCATTTAGATCTGAAGAGCAGAGAAAGGCTTCGTATTAAAATCAAGGTCACAACCACTTTGAGGACAGCGTCTCCACTTCATGAAAGACATGAAACACAATCTCCACTAGAACATATTATGCAATCATACTCTAAGACTGATTTAATTTATTGGTTAAATAATTCCCTTCAGCCTTCTTTTTCTTCACGTCTCTCCACAGTTCAACTTTTTGGTGTATAGCTTTGGCTCTGAAAAGCCCTGTTAAATTAAGTTCATAGTTACAGACATATTCACACATTTTCAAACACTAAGCTTTAATAACTCAATAATGCAGTAATATATTGGATATCATATTCATATTTCTCATAATTAAGCCATTTAAAAACCCTTGTTTTGTTGAGAGCCTTTTTAATGTCTCACTTGAGGACAGACATACGGCTTTGGAGGATTTTCAACTGTGGATACTCTGCTGAAAGCTTCAATCTGTAAAGATGAGAATGTCAAAGCAATAAACATGAAACAAAAATACCAAACCAGTTTCACAAATATGCAAGTCATAAGCAAGCACTGAAACATATGCTAAAGGTAAATTAGGTCAGTAACATGCCATACCTTCTCACGGTTCTCAAGCAGCAAAACATTTCAGCAACTCAATGGTTGAGCCAAATTTCAGCCATCCACTAACTCACTTCAAAAAAAGGAAAAGAAAATCTCTTTCAGAAATGGACATGGGTATTCTCCCCTATTACTTACCAGTACATTTTCTAAACCCTAGTTGATAACTTTTAAAGTCACAACAGTAATATAAAATTGAGCAACCACACATAAAACCTAAAGCTTTGTGTAAGAATCTTTCAGTTTCCTCTACTAACAGTGAGCCTTGCTAATATTAAGAGTTGTTACCATATCTTGATTTGAGAATGAACATTTAAAAATACTCCATTTAGGGGAAAAGAACTCCTAAGAATTTTAAAACAAAAAAACCAGAAGCTTTCTTTAAGCCCTAACACATGGAATTCCATGTAAATTTTTACTAAGTCCTACACTCAAACAAATATTAATGCTTTAAAACACATGTGCCGACTACTTTATGGGAGGATAATATAAAACCAGAGGGAAAAATCACTGTCATACAACAGTGCCTGGGAATCTTTATCAAAGGTTTGCTGACATTCATAAAAATGAGTTAGTGATTCTTACCAGTAACTTCTGCACTAGGCAACTGTAGGCAAGAGTTTTCCAACAGGAGACAAACCACTTGGCATGTCAGAGTGCAAATATACACCTAATTAGTAGGGATTATGAGGTAAGCTCCCTACTGGCAACATTTTCAATCTTTTTTTTTAAACATACTTTGCACTTTTCAAAATAACATGCCTGCTACATATGCTGTTTTAAATCACCCGAGATGAACAGCTATCAGAGAAACATCATCTGTGTTCCAACACAGCATGACGCTTCCTATGCCTACTTTGCAAAACACTTGAAGTTTTAGAAGTGCATGTTACTAATACAAATATACCTAACCAAGAACCTAAATTTTTACTAGAGGTAGCTAGTGGGAGGAAAAAAATATACTGAGCTAAAATATCCCCAAAACATTCGATAATTTTTGTCTTCTGATTTTCAGCTAGGTGGGTAAAACAGTAACCATGTCATTTTCACTGTCTATAACAACAGTTCTAATCATAAATTAAGTTAAATACATTAACAAGCTCTCTGGTCATAAATAGGTTTTCCCTCACTGTAATTTTAGCCTCAGACATTTGGGTAGAGGATGGAAAAAACTCAACAATCTACTTAATCCGCAGTGACGCTTTATATAACCAGACAAAAGCATCATTGTTTCTTGCTTTAAATGCTCTATTAACTGCTTGGAAATTGGTACACTGCTTAGTTGAAAAACAAAACCTCCTGGTTTAGACTAAGTTTCACCTGCACCCCACTCAAAGACAAACCCGCTGAAACATAACAAAATATGAATTATGTTGCAGAAACCTTTGGCACCACGACGTCGCACATCGCTGCCACCTCCCCGCTCAGCCCGCTCTTGTCTATTTCAGGTGTTTACCTACACTTGAGGCAGCACGGAGAAAACAGCGTGAAAATCAACAAGATGACGAGCGCTCAGAAAATAAACTCGGGCGAACGTGATTCGCTCACTGCTTGAAAGCAAATAAGCTGCAGTGGTCCGACCACATATAGTTTTGACTACTGAAAACAGAGCCCTGGTAGAATTCGCTTTAAGATCCACTAAAGGCAAGGTCTTCCCAGAGGGCGGCAGAGCTGACCGCGATCGGGCTCACGGGCCTTTCGCACCCTCAGGAACAAGGCGCGGGACAAGGAGCCGCCGATGCCGGCT
>VYXC01002875.1:1773172-1818044 GCA_013397175.1 Platysteira castanea
GCGCGCCCCGCAGGCCCCGCCCCCCAGGGCCGCCTGAGGGGAGCGACCCCTTCGCAGCCCAGAGGCTGCTGCGCCCCTCAGTTCAGCTACGGCTGCAGCGGTTCCTCAGGGATAGAGAAGGGAAAACTCGACACAAGAAACGCCCACCCTTTTGCAGAGATGTTGGGAGCAATTCAGCCAAATGCTTGCGTGCGCGTCACGTCGCCTTTTGTTCTGCAGAAAGAAAACACCCAAGTAGGCGAAGAACCAGGCTTGAGCTCTGCAGTCCCGAGAGAAATGCAAGAGCTGCTTTCCTGTAGTTACACAGAATCAGTTAGGCTGGAAAAGACCTCTGAGATCATCGAGTCCAACCTGTGGCCGAACACTAGACCATGGTTCTGACTGCCAAGTACAGTCTTTCCTTAAACACCTCCAGGGACGGTGACTCCATCACCTCTTTAGGCAGCCCATTCCAGTGTCTAGTCACACTTTCTGTGAACAAACTCTTCCTACTGTCCAACCTAAACCTCCCCTGGCACAGCTTGAGACTATGTCTTACGTTAGTAATGCTCTATGGACACACACATTTATATATCTATTTTTCTTCCAAGGTACTTGGTGTCAAAATGCAGCTGATGCAGGGACATGGAACCTCGGAGCAAAAATGTCTATTGCTGCCAGTGTTTGAGAACAAAGGGAGATTAACTCTTAGGGATTGGATTAATTTGCATGCAATCTATTGCATTTCCAGCCAGAAAAGGTTAAAAAGAGAACTGACAAGGTTTAGGAACTTCTGTAGTTCAAGTGAAGCTTTAAATCGAGTTAACAGTCTCACAGCCCTTAGGGGATTTTCATAATTTCCATAACGTGCAGTGTGGTTTTTGCTTCCCAATAGAAGCCAATCAGTTATGTAAGCAAATTGGTTGGACAATTATGCAAATTAAAAATAAATTTAATTGATTCAACAGAAAAGCGTGCTGTTCGTTTCACCTGGATTTTATTTTAACTTGTCGAGGAATGAAATAAACTGGGAAAGGTCATCAGCAAGTGCCACTGCCAGATACCAGCTCCACTGCTTAGGGTACACACTTTCAAACAGAGCCCACCTTCCTGCCCCGGCAGAGGAACTAATTCTTGCTTTTTAGCTAAGTCTGAACACTTATTGTGCTGATGGGAGTATCACTGTCGCTCTATCTGGTCACAACCATTCCCTATGCATACCCAGGACACATCCCACTAGCTCAGCTAGAGTAGCACAGATTCCCAAATGGAAAGCTTGGTGTATACCAGATAAAATTATCATCCAAGAAAGTTTGTATTTTGATATGCTGTGCCCTAACAGAGGATTTGAAACATTCTGCTTCTTAATTCTAAGTTGGTACAAGTGGCAATTGAAACTGTTTTCTCCTTGATCATTTGTTTCTGTTTTGGTTCTTGGTCTGTGGAAGGTCAAAAAATAGGATCAGTTTCTCCAATCCCATCACATGCAATGGTCCAGAACTCTGAGACAATCATGTCAGCATTCATTTCTGGTACTACACATCATTCTAGTAATTTTAGAAAAAAAAGTTATGCAGGAGTTAAGACTGAAAAATATAGAGCTGGGATTTAAAAAAAAACCCCAAAGATGCAAGATGCATCTGGAGAATGTGAAAGGACAAAAAACATGAATAATTGCTTCTACTGTGGCTAAATTTTACTGAGCTGAGGAGTATGGCATTAAGACTTTAGTAATTAAACTGCTACTACTGTAGCAGAGACATTTAATTTTACTATTTCTCCTCAAGGGAAACTCTCACTAACATCCATTTGAATTCCTCAGTGAACTGAAGACAGCCTGTAACCCTGGCTGTAGCCTCCACTTCCAGTTAAAGCTGGAAGCTGGCCATCTCCACAGCTGAGAGTTTCAGCCCGATTTATTCATGAGCATTTGCTACATTGTGTGCTCTGGTGTGGTGAAGAACTGCATAGTCTGATTTCACACTTTCTTAACCTCCTCAAGCAGCAAATCATACTCTAGATTCTTGTAGTAGTTACAAGACATTAAACTCTGCACAGCTACTTTGCTGCTTGCCTATCTTCCTGCATATCTAAGAGTGTTCATTACAGGAATCTGAATAGAATTAAATAATTTAATGACAATACAGACACAGATATTTTGATAGCTTTATATAAATAATAAAAAACGTTTATTAACAACAACTCCTCCAAAATGCTCCTCTCCTCCCTCCCCACTGCTTTTTATAAAACACCATAAAACTATAAAGCTCCTATTTCCAGCTTCTCGCCTCCATCCCACATTTTGAAACTCTCAAAATTAGCAATGCTTTGAAATAAAATTGTGGTAAGTCTTCCAAACCACATTATTTTGTTCTAGTTACAAGAAACTGTCCATACCCAACAAAAATAACCTTTCCAAGAGCATAGCGTGTAATTAGTGAAAACTGAAGGAAGATTCTCACAGAGGGAATTTCTCACGCATCTAACAACATACTGCAGGAGCACAGCGTTGTCTACTCCAAGCTACTGAGCACAGCACAGGGAAGTTTTTATTTGCACATTTTTCCATCTCTCTCTGCAAACAGGTAAACATACATTTTACTTCTTATATGAAATATTATATTAAATAAGTTGCTTAATGTCAAACATAGAAGTTCTTTCAGCTTAACTTTTACTGTGAGAAAGCAAAAATATGGATATTATCTACTGAGTGGCTGGCTCTGCAAAACTGCATTGCCTCTGTTGTACTTAAATTAATGTTTCAGGATATTTTTTCCATCTTTCCAGGCTTGTTTCCATTCCACAGTGGAGTTTTGTCCTGTTTGGCACATGGAATTTCTGTTACCAAAACACCGAGAATGTTACTCAAGAAACCTTTCTGGCCTTCTGATACACACCAAAACGATGAGATTTGCATTGTATTTCATGTGGACCCAGACAGAACAAAAATGTGAAATATGGGACTTAACTGCAAAGTTGTTTAAACTGCCCACTGGTTTATCACGGTGATACAGGGAGAAACACTATATTGACAAAAAAACCAGAAGCCTTTATTGTAACAAAACTTCTGAGCAATGATGTGGGGAGCTTGCTTTGCTTGTTAATATAAAACATGACTGAGATTACATCCTATCAGCTGAAGATGATACTCAGGAGATGGAGCCAAAACATTGCAAAAATTTTACACAGTTCCAAGTTCAGCTTGAAGGTCAGTGATTAACCTCTGTCTGAAAAATAAAGTAACATTTGGAGTTTTGTTCTGGGGATGATCTAAGTGAAAATTCAAGGCTGCTTACAGAGGAAAAATTTTGCTGTCTCTAGAACATCCCAAGTTTTGAAGCCATACAGATTACAAAGAGAATTTTGCCCTTCTATGTCTGTCAAACACACTATTAGCCACATCGGGTACTGCTCACAGAAACATGGGATTTAGCTGAAGGTCAGATAGCCTCTGTCTAATTACAAGTGAAATTAAACCACAAAGGATCTTACAAGAAGTAATTAGCAAAAATTACTTAGTATCTTACTACCAGTTTTAGTTTGTTGGAACCTTCCAAAATTGCTCTTTTCACTAATACTGAAGTGGCAGCAAGAGCATCAGTTTAGATCCCTCATCTGAAACCTGATTACTTCTTAGTCAGTCTTTCAGCTACTGGGAAGCAAAATCAGAAGAATCCAGATGGATTTAACCAGGTGGATACTGTTACAAATGGTAGAGTCATCTTTGTGAATAAGAAGGGGTGGAAGCCAAAGTTTGTTTGAACCAGTGCCAACTGTACTGTAAGACTGAGGTGAACGGTTTCTACAGAAATGTCATCTGGTACCACTGGTACTGAATCTACCACTTTTGACAAGGCAGGCAGATGATCCCTACAGAAGAATGATACCCTGTGAAAAGACAAGAGCCTCTATCCTTGCATTTTTCTGTACAGGTGGCATAGGAGGAAAGGAGTCATCTTGGCAGTCACCAGATTCAATCCTCTCTCTTCCAGTAGCAACTCCCTAACAGACTGGATGAGAAGTGGTATTGAAAAAGGTCAGGACCTGGCCCTGAAGAGGTCAGGAATCTAACAGCTGACAATCAGATTCATGACATCAGATTAATAGTATAAACCTCAAGACTGGAGTGGCAACCTCCCCCAAAGAGAAAAAACACTGACACCACAACCCTCCACACAACCATCCAGTACTGAGATCATGATGGCTTTCATGATTTAGAGCTGCAAAAGACACCTGAAATAATGCTGCAGGAACTGGGAAGAGACTTATGCTACTGCAAAGGAGAGATGTGTTTCTAACACTGAGGTCCTATGTCATCATCTTGATCTCACTTATGATGTAACAGCCTAAAAACTCATGAACTTCTATATCCAAAAGAGCTGAAGTGTTCAGAACAAAAGGCTTTAAAAAGGATGCAGAGCAGGACCAAAAGAGCTGTATTACTGGCAAGTTAGTGAAGGTTGGTACTGGAGATCTAAACTAACAACACTACAGAAGTAGTGAGCTCAGTAAGTATCAACTTTGACAGAGGCCATGTTGTTCTGCCATGAGTGGTTTTCTGATATTAAATGTTTTGTTCTTCTTACTCAGGTTGCAGAGTGTGCCTTAAGCAACTCATGCTTTGAATGTGATTCAGGATTTTCAGGTGGAAAATAAAGCAGAAATCCTGAAGAACCAGGAATGGTGGAACAAGCTCGTTCATGTCTCCAAATCATCAGGCAGTAGGCAGAACCTAAAAGATGGGCAAACCCACCTCTCTCTAAGAGCACAATCAAAGGAGAAAGCAAGTTTTCCTTTTCAGTGAAAGTATCAATATATACAAATGTGTAACCATACACAAGCTATTATAGAATTAAAATTTTATCAAATAAATATCTAATTAAATTATCAACCAAACCTTCAGCTGTGAGCAACATGTAGGCTCTCTCAGTTCTGTGAAGACAGATATCCTAAGTCAGGCATGTCTCAAGTGACTTTGAAGTTATTTTATTCTCAGTGCTTTTTATTGGGCTCTTGGAGTAAAGAAATTAAGATCTAAGCTGCAAATAGTTAGGACAGTGACCTCACAAGTTACTGTGAGGCAGACAAAAGAAAACATGTATTACTTATACAGACTATGAATCAATGTGGAAAATGTCTCACTCAAGAACAGTAAATGCACTCAACCAATGCACTTACCTATACTTTTATCTATGCTTACACTACACTTATATGATTACCTGCTGGGAGAAACAAGCTAAGTCCTAATTCTTTGTAAGAACGGAGAATGTAGGTTCTGAGGCTGCAACTTCCTCGTTATCTGGTGATGCCATCGCAAAACATCTATGTAAGTCAGTGTGACAGTTTATATAGTTAGGGAAAATTTATTCTTTCTGTGCTACTATCTGCATTATCATCAATATAGTATTTAAAAACACAACTTGAGTTTGAAACCTTCTTGTAAATCAGTAAGGCACAGTTTGAACACAGTGGGAACTATTTAGTAACTACTGAAACAGCCAGACCTTCCCAGCCCATTTCATATTCTCCTGAAGCCATTTTAGAGCAGATGAATGCTCCAGGCTGTAAACTTCTTCCATATTAACATTCATTGTCATATGCTTAAGAAAAAGCTTTGGATCAGATAAACGAGCCGCTTGGATCAGCCTCTCCACTGCCACGTGATAAGCACTGTTATTTTGAACTGTCTGATCTTCAGATCTGTAAGGGAATTTTAACAAACAAAAAATTAGGTACCATACAGGTCCTGTGTCACTTGCCTGACACTTTATACTGGCAGGAAGATTATAAAAATATTAAAATAATGCCTTGTATTCACATCACTAATAAATATGCTGATTTCTAGACAAATTAGATTTATTCTAAAGAATTAAAAAGTTATAGAAAGTATATTTTCAACATATTTAATGGTAATGAAAAGTAATAGGCTTCAATGCCAGTGCAAAGTAGCTCTGCAATATTCATAGCACATTTCAGGAAAAAATGTGATGCCTCTCTGGGCTGGAAAATTCAGTAAAGGAATGCAAACCACTTAATGAACTGATTTGGCAAGACTTCATGTACATGCTTGAATCCATAAGGTTTACTCAGTTTTGGCATGTAATCACTTTTGGAACAAGGCTGTGTCTAAGTGACATGCCCACATTTTTTGCAAGAGCAGAACTTACTCTTTAAGAAAACAGAGATACAATAGCATATACATGGAAACAAGAGATCAAAAACTTCTCACTTATCCAAGGAACAAAATTAAGAGATGTATTCTTTGGAAGGATAAGGAAAATAAGATCTATTACTTATATGATCACCTGAACAAATACAATCAAAATGGTACATGTCTGACAACGAACCTTTTCAGTATTATTTGAAGAGTTCGACTAGTAGTCTTCAGACTTTGAATATCACTGGCATTTGAAACAAGAAATATTTCAATGGTCAACAGCATCTCAACTTCGGACAGGTAAGATGGAACCTTCAGAAGTTTGTGATACAAATTTCCCTGCAGCTCTGGGTAGCAACCCAGTGATAAAGCATCTGAGAGTAAATGCAGAAACATGAGGAATTAGGATTACCAATACTGAACATAGATCTGTTTTCTTCTGTGTAACTAAATGCAGAAAAACCCCAACCCCAAATCCTCAACGAATTTTACTATTTCGTCTATGAAATGGCCTGATTTGAGAACACAGCACACAGTATTCACACATAATATTCACTGTTGTAAAATGTTTGTTGCTTTTTTTTTCAATGAGTATTCTCAGCTTTGGAAAAAGCTCTGTCAGAAGTCTGGGGACACCAAGTGTGTGATAACACAAGTACAATTTAGGCAGGTCAGGCAGAAGCTGTTAATCGTGGTTAAAGTGAGGGAACATTTGAACAGCATCTTCTGCTTTGTTCCCCTGCCTTCTATCAAGTGATCCCAGCAACCCAACCTATATAGCATTTCAGGGAAAAAAAAAAACCAAAAGAGATGAGGAAAAACAATCATTTTAATGTTAACAAAACCAAGTACCCATGCCAGAAAGGATGGACTCTTAAAGAAGTCTGCTAACCTCAACAATTCCAAGACAGAATCAAACAGTAAATAATGTGTCAATATGGAGGGACCCTAGGCAGAGTGGCACATCCAGTATTGACTCAGCTCAGAAATGGTGAGTTGAAAACAATTACAGACTATTACCTTTTAGTTGACAGGAATTTTCTTATAGTTAGGATAAACTAATTAGCCAAACTTCTCAAATCTTAAATATTAATAATTTTACCACCACACACATGGTGGTATACTTCTAGAGAGAAGTATCAGGAAATCTAATTTGCCTAGATGAAAAAGTGAAGATGATGCACTTTTCAGCCATTTCAGTGTTCACATATCTGAAATTCTGAAACGGATTAATTTTCAGAATTATTAAAATAATTAATTAAAAATTAATTATTAAGTAAAAAAATAATTTTATCATAGTTACATTTATCTCACACCAGGTAGTATGCACTGATTCTTATTTTCAACTCACCATTTCCTAATAACTATTTTGGTTTCAAATAAATTCCTGAGAGTGACACAGAAAGTACTGTTTTTCTTCTTACTCATTTCTCCCCAACATACTGAGCTGTTATGAGCACATTATCCAAAGAATGTAAGGAGAAGATATTGTTTAAGAAGCAACTTACTTTTGTAATAAGTCCTAGCTTTGGACCATAAAGAACTTCTTCCCAAAGCTGTGATTAATCTTCTAAGTAAAAAAAAATCAATACCAATTTTTTTGGACAGCATGAAGTCTACTGCAGAAGACGAAACCCCAAGGTTCTTGTTCTCAAAACAGGCATTTATCAGCTTGTTAAAAAGGCAGCTGTATTGAGAAGCATCTACAATATCTGAAATGAAATTAAGAATATTAACTACTGAATTAATTCAAATGCAAATCTAGTTGAACAATTGTTTCTCAATCAGTACCTAAATCAGAACTTTTGCCTCTATCAGCAAGATGGAACAAGGCTGGGCTAACATGAACGCTTTATTCATCAAAAGTCTTTTCATACAGTAGTTCATTCACTTTGTGAAGGAGAAGCCTTAAGGTTCAAGTAATAATTTGCTGCCAAAGCCAACAGAATCAGATAAAAATACATTCACTCGCTCAAGCCTATAAATACAATCTTCACCTGATCTCTTGGATTTAAAATTTCCACCAATAAAAATCTCCTTGGTTTTCTGCTTCTAATTTTACTCTGAATTGTCTCCTTTTTGGCAGGACTGAGCAGCCTTGTATTCACCTCATAACTCAAAGAATTAGATCCTTTCAGTATCCTCTAAGTAGATGGTCTTCCAACCAATCTCCTAACATACCTAAAAGCCTACAGTGGCAATAGACTGAGTCCTACACACAGGAATCAGATGACGTTTCCCGAGGGGAGCCTAAATAACTATGTATCTCATTTTGAAGTACTCATCCAAAATTTGTCAGATGAATTGAGCCTGAAAGAGCACCTGGTTCTTGACATGGTATGTAAGAGACACTTAGGTTAGCTAGCTCAGTTAAAGAAAAAGATCCCCACCTCATTCATCTGAAATTAGATAAAATAAAATTAAAATATCCCTATTTTATCTCACTGTATAAACTGTGTATGATCTTTAAAGGTTGAATGGGTCTTTCCTGTTGCCCTGTGTAACTGATCAAAAGAGGACAGGTCTGTGTACACACCCATCCAAGCATGTGCACTCAAGTGCAGCAAGAGCTGCAGAATACAACACATATTTTAACTGACACTACACTCTGGGTAAAAGAAACAGGCCTGTATAAACCCATCTTACTTCTTCAACAAATTTAGCTAGAAAACACCACCAGAACAGCACAGAATCAATCACCTGTTAAATTTTCAGATCTTAACATAGTATCTTTTTCTTTACTTACCAGAATGTTTCTGCAAACCTGGTAAGTTCTGCAGAACTTCAAATGCCTGCCTGTACAAACTCTTGCTCAAGTATTTGTGCACTATTGCACATAACAGATTATGTCGATCGAGGATGTCCATTTTATCACAGGGCCACAATGGTGCATCTGTGATCCACTCTGACTCTGTGGCAAACAACAGTGCAGTGTTATTTGTAGGAGGTGGAACTTCCGGATGTTGAGATTTTTGGCTATTAAGAATGTACTGTAAACTGTACCATGAGACAGATTTCAGAATTTTACAGAAAGTGCAGCTTGAGTTACTAATAATTCGTTCCTTATGACCAATACTCCTCAGATTGATTCTCTGAACCTTTATATTGTAAATCACCCCTTTTGTGAAACATCACTGCAGTAAAATGGACTGTCAGTATATAGATAGGCATATAGAGATATGTATATATGTACAGCTATAAAACTGAATAGCAAATTTACATCCTCAGTATCACTGTATAGCATACATTCCATTCTTTATAATTCTGAATTGTTGCCCTGGTTTTTGCTAAGCCTTCTGTTTCTAACCTTGGAGTCAGATTCTTTCACACAGTTTCATGTAAATAATAGCCAATGTTTACTTAACGGTATTTTCTGTTTTTCATTCCTTTTGTGGTAAGAGAACTTTGATGAGCATCTTTTTTCTCCAGTGGGATTAAGAAGGAAGTGACATGTCCTCCAATCCCTTGTGGAGTTGGGATTTGTATAAGAATGTGAGATATGTCAATAATAAAGGCTTGCCCCTCCTTTCTGCTGAACCTGGCAGGTGTGAGAGCGTCTTATTGTGTCTTCCCAGACACACTAAATTTCTTATCTTTTCAGCAGATCACAATTCCAAAAAGCCATATGTAATATTGCAGAAATATGGTACTGTTCTAAAGCAATTATATTAAATGGGGATACTGTGAGGTGCAAGGAGTGCTGCATCTACCCAAGCCAGAAATTTTTTTGACAGAATGTCCCCTGGTTCAAAGGAAAACTACATGGAACAGGATAATTCTCCAAGTTGCACTCCTCCCTGGTTATGGCAGATTTTTGGGTAGAATGGTGTTCAGATAGCAGAATACTGTGAAAATGTCTGAAAAAATGAGGCATTAGTTGTAATATTTCTTATACATACCAGGAAGAATATTAAGATCCAGTAAGATGGATCACATTTCCTTTGTTGCCCCAGAATTAACTGTATTTAATAACACAGACCAGCTTGTAACTTTTATCAGACATCTGTCATAAAAGCAAACTCTTCAAATTTAAGTCAAAACTGTAAGACAGGCTTACCTCTCAATACCCTTGTTGCTCCATCCAAATTGCCAGAATGAAGAAAGATTTCTGCAGCTTTATTAACAATCTGACATCTTGATGCTGACCTCGCTGCACCTACAAGTCCTTTCAAGTGTGTAAAATGTATCTGTAGCTCATGCAGTTTATCCAAAACCTTCCTTCCCTAGTGTGAGAGGGAGAAGGGAAAGGGGGAAGGTCAAAGAAAGCAATGACATCAGTGAACACAGAGCATATTTACATAAAACAGAGAAGATTTAATCCAGTGACAGATTTATAGGTATCAGTTCAGTTATCCAAACTGAGTCAGGGGTGAAGTATAGTAACATTTCTAATAAAGAGTTTAGTTTTTTTTTAGTATGTAGTCAAAAAAACTCTACCAATCTCATGTCAAAGGGTTCCCAACACACTATTACCCATAACATTACTTCTACTGTGTAATGTCAATACAGTATTTTAATATATTTTGTGATTAATTTGTATTTGCTTACTTTGGTTTATTAATATTTTAAAATTTGATTCCATTCAGTACTACACAATCTACAAAATTCTAAAAAGATCATACAGAGAGTTTTCATTTTGCAGCAGAGACATAACTGTTAAACTGAAATGATTACTCCAGCATAAGTCAAAGAAAACGCTGATGATTGTATGCAGTAGGACAATAAACTGGAAGAAGTTGGGCCTATCTGGCCAACATGGTAACAACCAACAACTTTATCATCGGATTCCAGATTGATATTTAGACTGGTTTTCTAGAGAAACTTCATCTTAATTTTTTGGCTGTCCCTTTCAGTCAAAAATGGAAGAAAAGTAGAAGTCTCAATTAAGATTTGAACCTAAAAAAGAGGATAATCAAGTCAAAGTGAGATACCAAAATCATGTCTCCAGCAAGGCAAGGCCAGGCAGAATTCAATACTTGTCCGGCCTAACTGCACTTTTCTAGTCAAGCAACAAAGACAAAACTCCACACCAGATGTGTTTCAGCTCTTGCTTAGTGGGTGCATCAATGAGGAGGTGGCTTATTAAAAACCGTGGTCGTGTGTGAGCATGCATTGTGGTGGCAGAACAAGGGTCATGGAGGCAGAGAGAAAGAGAGGTTTAGGAGAACAGAGAAGTTGTCAGAAAGTTACCAATTAAGAAGCTCATTTTTAAAAAAATGCTTTATGCATACATACATGCACACTATGAACTGGTATGTGCTCAAAATTGGACACTTTTGAAGGCCTAGAGGTATCTGCAATCATTTATTTCAGCATAACCCATAAAAAATACTAACATTAACTGCAGTTAACATTTAAGGTGTAAAGAACCCATTCAACTGTAGATGTACGTGGCTGAACGGGAAAATTACATACCAGAAAGACTCAGGTGAAACATGAAACCTATGCAAATCAGAAATGAAATATAAAATTAAGGAGGATCTGTGACTATCGCACCCTTCTGGCAAAAGAAGGGGCCACGAGGAAGTGGTCTTTATAGGAAGATGGAAAGTATGCAGCTATAAGCAGAAAAATGATCCTTAAAGGAAGGGCACTCAATTAAAATGCAGTTGTGGAATGAGATCCTTAATTGGACTAGCACCTCTGACCAATTCTCTGAAATATTAAAAAGCTGAGTTAAAATAAACCGTAGCAATGTCTTTGAAGAAAAAGTTGAAATAGGAAGTGCATGAAATAGCTGCCAAAGGAGCACCGACGTTACAGAATTCTCTACAAGTAAATATCCAGAAAGCAGTCTAGTGTTGCTTGAAGAGCTGTCTCCATACAAGACATATTCATATTGCATGCTTTTTGAAGTACATCTGTTTTATGAACCTCCCTTACCTCTTACAAAGAATATTCTCCTCAGGACCAAGGAGCATATATATTTCACCCCCGAGAGCCACCAATCATCAAAGCTCTGCAATAAAGGCGTTTGATGTTCTTGAAGGAAAAATTATATGAAAAGAACATTGAGAGTTTCAGGCAGTCGAACATGTTCATAAAACAGCACAGGGCATGTCCTAAAGCCAAAATTAATTTGGGCAGAGCAGGAAGAGCAAATCCATTACTACCTTACTTTCTGGACCACCTTTTGAGTAAAAAAGACATGGTATCAAAGCAGATACTAGCCCATGACCACAGGATTAGGGATTTATCTGATACATACAGGGGAGTGAAACCAGTAGAGAGAGGCAAGAATGACAGCTCCCTAAAGCAGAGATCAATTTGGGATCTGCCAGTTCTGATAAAAATCATTCAGAGCAGAGCCTCATTCATACTCTGATGAGGTCAACACAGGTTCTCTACAATGCTGTTCGAGGATCTTGTCAGTTATCTCTTGAGAAGTAGGTTTGAGGCCTAACACAACACTCTCAAAAAAAAAAAAGATCTTTTGCTCTAGACATGAAGGGAATCAATATTGTAGGAAGCATCTACTTTTAGTAACTCATGTTGTACAAGAATGTCACTACACAGGTTTTTCACATCTTGCACCTCTGAAATTAGGACTTGAAGATGAACCTCCTTGAAATATCAGGGGTTGTGCAATCCAAGATCAGAATCTCCCTTAAGACAGATCTGGAAAACAGCTAAAATGTGTGAAGGCACACAAACATTATATGCTGAAGAAGACAGCCAAACCCCAAGCCAAACTAAACTCCTCAGTGGCCATGTGAGCACTACCACACCTCAACGCTAAGAATTTAGATTGGCTCTTCTGTGGTCAGGAGTATCTTAACTGTTCTAACTGCTAAGTTTTGTGGAACAAAAATGCCTAAGAAGTTCTAGTGCAGTATTAGTGAAGTGCTAATGCAAAGACCCTCTCTCCTTCCCTTTACTCTTAAACAGTACCACACGGTGCTGCAGCTTGATAGGGACCTGCTGAAGACCATTCAACTCAAGAAGCTGATGCTGCAAAATTAATGATTCATCACAACAGGTATCCTGCTGCTAGACTAAGCACCTCTATCAAGTATCTCCCGGGACTTGGCTTGGTCCTGGAAACAGACTGAGCAGTGCACAGGCTTTCTACATAACAGAATTCCTGAAGGTCATCCCCTAGAGACAATCATACAAAAGACAATTTAATTCCTTGATGCGAACCAGAAAGGGTTCCCTGATGACAACTCACAAAAAAGCCAACCCAAAACCTCAAGAGACAAAAGGGGATGAGAGCATTTGCTTCTGTTCATAAATATTCATGGTAGAAAATCATCTTGTATGGGATGAGGAACATCCCAGTACAGCATAATTAGCAGCTGAAAGGATCAGGCCCAAGTTCAGCATGTGATCACTGACCAAAACACACTCTAAAATCACTGGTTGTTTCTATTATTTCTTATGCTGTCACTTGTCATGTTGCTTTCTACAAGAGATCTGGTTTGGTATGCACTGGTTTCTTCCAGGAAGAAAAAGACAAATTTAACATTGAAATGGATCTTGCTGCAGTGAAATTATGACCAATACTGCCTGAGGCCTAAGGAATGTAGAACACCCAGTCAAAAGTCTAGTCTCTTAGCCCTGGCCCTGTATTTGACAGCAAAGATATGACTGATATTTCTTTGTGATGTCTGAGTTTTGCAAGATTCACAGAACTTAGATTCAGTGAAGAAAAGCACTTCCAGCAGTGTTCTGAAGAACAAGTAGTTCACCAAGTGCAGCCTTGATATGTTGCTTTTCTGTCGTCCTGGCCTTAATCCATTCCATTTGAGGTCAGATGCAGAAGCACCAAGTGCAGGAAATTGCCCAAGCTTCTCTAAATATCACTTGAGTTGGAGGTCTTAGAATGCAGCATGATAGCCAGGCAGAAGAAAGTGACATTTCTGGGAAACAATCCCCATCAGCACCTCACCCCAGAATCTCAGGAAGACCTGTCTCTTAGTTCAGATTCAACCTCAGCTCAGAAAAATCACAATATGAACACGAGCAATCAGTTTCTAGGTTGCAAGACCAAGTTATGATGGGCTCCACAGAAGACCACTACTCAGAAATGCACAGTAAAATGCTGCGGTCCAGCTGGACAATTAGGAAGTACTGAGATGGCAGGGAGGAAGGCGGCACACCCAGTCATTCCACTAGAGAAACACTGTTTAATATCCAAAAGAGAAATTATTAATTCTTTTTCTTCCAGTCAGGTTCCTCTAGCCCTGCATACCTTTATCCACTGTGCTACTTTGTGATATGAATACATTACACTTATCCCAGTCCTTCCAATGAAAAGTCTGTCTGCATCATTATGGTGTGAATTTTTCATAACTGGAATGGAAAAGAAAAAGGCTTTAAAAAAAATTTATTTTACATGTAAATACAGTTTTAAGGAAATTACACATTTCAAAAACACAGTCATTGTGAAAATACTGAATACATTTTCTGAAATATTTGCCATCGAAAGTAGCAACTTCCTAAGTCTTAACACCAGACGTAGGGTAAATAACTATAGTTTATCCAGACAATATTTCATAGTAGTCTAAGTCATCCATAAAATGCTTGGACATGTAATGGCAAAATTTAGTAACATCATTATTTGTAAAGTAAGCTTTACATTTTCTGGCACCACAAAGAAATTTTGGTAATTGCAGAACTGAGTAATTACAACCTCTTTGGAAGCACTGTTAGTATTTTAGAGCAGTGGTCTCAAAGTAGGGTGTGAGCACAACAATCCATTCAGCTGTGGAAAGGAAATATGTTTTGTACTATTTGAAAATAAAAATAAGTAAAATACTTTAAAATGTAGTGTTTATTTAATATTTATCTCATATTTGCAATTCCTAATTTTGTGTAGGGTTTATAATGAATTTAATATATTGGTGTAGAAGCACATGTATATAATATATAAATGAATAAAACTGTGGGTGACTGCTCAAAAATTTTTTACTGATGGAGGTGCCTATCAGTTAGGAGACCACTGCTTCAGGGAAGACAGACTAAGCTCCAAGCTCCAACAAAATCTTCTCCCTGTGTCCCAACTGGAAGCTTTGACAGCTTTTTTATAATATAAAAGTCTGTGGTCAGAAAGGATATGTCACATATCTGGAATAAATATTCATTATGTTTTAGTAGATAATACAGGTTGAAAAATACCAAAGTAATCCTTTATAAAATGATTTAATATCCCACTAACACTTCACCAAGCCCCAGCAATTTGAAAATTTATTAGGAAGAATGATACAGATATGCAAATAAAGGGGCATAAGGAGGAAAGAGGCAAGAAAACCTGCCAGAACTATTAAAATATTGGGTTCTTGAGCACCCAGCCCTTGCAGAAACCATTGATTCTTTAGAGAGTAAAGTAATTCTAAAATTACAACCTACTAAAAAAACCCCACAAACTGTATAGATGATGTAACCTGTTCAGTGTGTTTTAAAATACACAACTATATATACATTTACAGCACTGAAGTTTATTTATGCTATTAAGAGTGTGACACTTCACACGACAATACTGAAATACATTTACCTTTGTCCTGAGCATAGGCCATTTTTATTAAAAGATCATGCATTCTGGGTTCTTTTTATGATTTCACGAAACTCTACTATTTCTCCTTCAGAATCTTCCTTGACTTTAAGTGGAAGCAACTATGCATTTTACTTCTACTGGAAAATAGCTTCTACTGAACACTACAGTTGATTGTACTTGCGCCTCAAAACATTCTTAATACGGTAACATAAAATTAACTAGTAATCAGAAAACTGTATGAATTAATTTCTAATCTCTTTTAAAAACTCAACAAAAAGCACTTCTTGCATCTTAATTTTACCTGCATCAGCAAAACGGCAAAAAGGGACTCCTGATCTGTCTGTCTGAGAATCTTTGGTTAGAATTTCAGCAATAGATAAAAACAATTTCTGAAGATCATCAAAATGTTCACATCCAGTTCTTGCATTAAGATACAAAGCTCCCAGCTTGGTCCAATCCCGTTTTTCCTTGCAATGCTGTAAAGAAGGCAAAGGATAAATGTAAGCAAACCTGCTTCCAGAAAACCAAACAGAAAATACATTGAAATTTAAGATATGTACCTGGGATAGACTTAAAGGAGAAAAAAATGGAGATGAAATGCTACTGCCAAAAACCTTCATGTTTATATGGCAGTTACATGTTGCCACACTTGCATGGACTGCTAATTACTTCTGTCCCTCAAGAAATTAAATTCCTTTTTTCATGTCGTGACCCCAATTGAAAAAGCTCATAACTTATTAATCCTATTTAGGAACTGGCATTTATTCAGTATTTTTTTTTTCCCATGATGCATACTGAATTTATGGTTATTTTCTATACGAATTACTCTTTTGCTTGCCAGATCACTTGATGACTTTGGTGTTAAAGGAGTAAAAAATCAGTCCTGTTTTTTCCTTTTTTATACTTCAATCTCTGGATCTGCACAGGATGTGTGATAATATGTAAACTGTATTATAATTGTGCATAATGAGTAATCTGACCTTGAATATGAATGACACAAGTGCCCAAATAAAGAATGTTTTACAATATTTTCTTGTTCTTTAAAATACCTGCTTAATGTTCTCAATTGCAGTTTTTACAATTGTGTGGTTTTATACTAGATATGAATTCTATCTGCTAAATAATGTACTAAATAAATTTCTGGTGAGGAATGATGTACCACTACCAATTACAAGCACAACAAATGTAAAGCAGAGGAAATAATTGCCTAAAGTTACAAAATCTTTGAATTTGATGCAAAATGAAGATAAAAACTACAAGTACGTAAATTAAAATACTGACATTACAGAAAGGCCATTGACAGTTTTCGCCTGCATGTTAAGCCTTCCAAACATGGCTTTGCATAAAAGGATTTTATCATAAGCTCACTATACTTAATAATAAAGCCCACTAATTTAAAAAAGGTGTAGAAATTGCTATTTCTTGTAGGTTTAAAAGAAGTCATGAAGAATGCACATACTGTACCTGAATTTCAGCCACTGCCAAGTTGAAGTCAAAAATCCATGTCTTTTCAAAATATCTTTCCTTAAATCTTCCATATGAAAAAAATGAATACTTAAATTTTAACACATCCTACTGAACTAGCAGAAGGTGAAGAGCATATTATTCATCACATACAAACAGTAAACTGATGTGATTTTCGATCTTATTTGTTTCACATTACACAAACTGCACACTGAAAACACTCATTTAAAATCTTGCCAAGGGAAGTTAGCACATGTATTAAACAAATAACTGAGCACAGCTGTTTTCACAGAATATATTCCCTTACCTCAGAAGGAATGTAACTGAAAAGGTACAAAAAAGACTTGCAGTCCACCAAGAAAATGCAGAACTGCATTGTCTGTATTTCTGACATAAAATGACAAGTGCTACCTTCAAGTACATAGGAGCGCAACACTTCATTCTGGTGCTGCTACTGAAACAATGGATTCATCTCCCCAGTGCGATGCTATTGTGTAGAGATACATAACCTGGACATGAATGTGCCAACACATGTAAGTGAAGCAGCACAGCTGCCCAGTCTTCATGTAGATCATTTCTCACCTTCACCTGAACACACACACGTACTGAGGCAACCTGCAAGAGGTCGTGCCTTTGTGAATCAGATTCCTGATACAAAAAGCGATAAAAATTACCTCCAATGTGTGTGGTAAGTTGCACTAGTAAAACATTGAGATCCGTGGCTGAAAATACTATATGGGAAAAGTACGCAAAAGCAGCAAGTTAATTTCTACAGCACTTTCATTTGGAACTGTGGTGGCTTGTTGTCAAACAACAGATGCTGCATATTTGGTTTCCTCTAAGAATCAAAGGTATGTTTATGAATCAAAACTTAGTTTCTCATCTTGTGTGTGTGTGTGTATGATGCAGATGATACAAAAAAGAGAAAGGATCCAATCTTGTTCAAGCGATGGGTAAATATCAGTTTCGGAACAGATGTGACATTCTGCCCAGCATATTCCAGCAGTACTCAAAAAAAATGGCCCTCCTCCCTAGCAGTGTTGGCACAAATATTTATGTAGTCACACTGTAAAGGAAACTGGGAAACTACTTCAGATTATAACTAATCCTCTTACTCCCTTAAAAGGGTTATTTATTGCAGAAGTACTGTTTGCTTATGTGGGCCTAAATGATACATTAAACCATGATGTTTCTAATTTGGTTAGCTATACAGACTTGTATCACAGCTGGCAGCAGATTGTACAATGATGACTGATATGGAAAAAACTAATAATTGTGGTCAGAATCTAAGTTTTGATATAACAATCCTTGATCTTTGAAACACAGTAGATTTACCGTGCTTTAAAATACAATTAAGCATGATATGACAGTATTTTCACCCAAAACATCTTTTAAAGATTTCACATAAATTCATAAAATTAGATGCTGAAGAAGGAATAGACAGCTATAATTAGAAAACAGCTCCTTAAAGACATACCTGGATTTTATCTTCAAAACAGTACTCATTTCCCAACTGGAAACTTGCAATTGGTGAAGTAACTTAACAATGTAGTCAAAATGTTCTAACTCAAGGAATATACCAGCATCAATGAGCTGTAATATCAAACAAGGTAAGAAAAGTAAGCATACAAAAAATCGTGATGACTTAACATATCTTCAGAGGTAAGCGGCAAACAACATAGGGAAAAACATCACAGTGAATCTCAGTCAAAAATGAAGGAATAAATGAAAACCGATACCACAAATTCAGCTACTCACAATAACACGTTTAATACTATTTCAGTCCTGTTTTTTAAATTGATATGTTTGAGTTTTAAAACAGGCAATGTATTTCAGAAATTCCAACAAGCAGCATTAGAACAAACAAAACTCATACCTTACAAAAGGTACTGATTAATGTAGGCACAGCATTTCTTATATTCAGAGAAGCCACATGCTCAAAAACTTTCAGAAGAACATCTACAGCTGGCTAATATAGACAAAAAAAGCACAATCAGTTTTGCAACCCAGTTCAATTAGAAAGCTTAGCGATTTTATAGTAGGATATTATGAATTACTCCCCTCACTCATGATTTGAGTTCCAGAGTAAAAACAAACCTACTACTCCAAATGGCACAGGACTCAAAAAACTTAAACTATGAAACAAAGATTTAAAAAACATTACAAAGTCACCTACCAGTGTCTTGATTTGTACAATTACATTCAATATCTGAAATACTTCCTGCAACAGACAGTTGCTGAGCAATGAAACAAGAAGATCATTCAGCACTTCAGAAGCAAAATCCACACCAGGAGTAACTTCTTTGTAATACTGCACAAATATTTGGACTGAAAAAGCAATTAAATTGAATTTCACTTTGGGGTTAACTGATGCTAACTACTTAAACAAGTTATTTCCTTACATTTTAGACAGAGTGTAACAACACTTAATTGTCCAAGATATTATGGGACAGGGATATGAAGAACTATGGGTGAAAGGATCCAGTCTGAATACAGTGTTAACCCTACCAGAACCAGACTGACTATCCTGAAATATGCTGTATCATTGAGCTGAGCACTGTAAGCCCCAAAGGTTCCTAGAAAGCCTAGCAGATTTGGTGCACCACAAGAAGAACGCACAAACCCAGGTTAGATTTGGTATGTGCATCAAGGTAGTAAGGCCTTTACAGAGAGGAAGCTCCAGGAAGTGAAGTGCAGTGTTACAGTGGATGGTCTTAAAACCTGTTCTAGTGCTACCCTTCCTTGATAAACACGTACTGCAGTGTGCTGATACCCAGTGTTACCCACGTTAAAACACTCACGTGTTCAGCACGGGAACACTGCAGCACACGGTGCAACTGAATTCTCCGTTCTCATTCTGCTACACTCTATGAAACTTTCAAAAACTTAAAGACTGCTCAGGACCAGTAAAAAGGAATGACTGTCCAGAGTAGAAACAAAACAAAAGCCCTTTCTGACTGAACTCAAAAGCTCAGATGGATGTGAATCAACTGCAGTCCTTAAAATGTGTTAATCACAGTTGTCTACATAAAGGGTGTAAGGACTAAAGTAAAGCTGTTTGGGGTGGATGCAGCAGCAAGAGTCAATTTCAAGAGCTTCCATTCTCGAGCTTTTGGGTTTTTGACATTTGGCCCGGGTGTTCAAAAGCACCTTAATAAAACTTGGGTTCTGTTAAACCTCCTCCCCACCCCATTTACGTCTTTCTACTCCCAGGTCTAGTTACAGTCAGGTTAAGTTCCTTTTATGTGGAAGTAAGATTTCTAAGAACCTCCCGAGGTAAGTACCTGTCTACATTTCTAGCCTTACTGGGATACTGAACTATGAAAATGCAGGGATTGAATGTATTCTTTCATTTAGAGTAAGAACTTTTCATTCACTGCTGAAGTGGCAACCGTTTCTCTCTCGACGATCTATTTAATTTGCTTTAAATAAGCTAAGTAACAAAGATACATTAACAGCTACTACTATACCATACCTGCACGTTTTAGGAGGCCTGGTTCTTTGATACTAATGTATGTCCTAAGAATTGCCATGCAAATCTGTAAAAAAACCCCAAACAAATAGTAAAATGTAACCTCAGTTTATGCCAAACAAAAGAACTACTCGCAAACATGAATTCTATTATATAATGAGCTTTACATTGCTTCCATTTAAGCCATACATACGGACAAATGGTATAAGAAGGTAATTGGGTCTTTAGGCAAAGGCTCTGTCAAAAGGCCAGCAAATCAAACAGAAAAATAATGCAGATAAATGTTTGGGAAAGAGGTTGCTAGGACCACAAATGTTTGCATGTGTGTGGATATACTCATAGCAAACAAAAAAAAAAAAGAGAATTTGAAAAAGCAGTTACTTCAGAATTAGTATAAATGTGGCAGACTGTAAACAAAGAAAGGGAAGCAGAAATGTGAAAGTGAAACATGGTAAGGAAAAGTTACATGAATGTACCAACTAAGTAGTCAAAAAATCATCCAGAAATGAAGATGGCAACACGGATTGTCACAAAGAATCACTCATAAGAACAAAACACTCAGAACTAACTTGATTTAATGAGCCATTTCACGACAGACTGACTTGACCAAAAAAAAACCAAATCCACGTCTGGATATTTTAATGTTATTTGGTACTGGAATATTCTTGTCTTAACATCTTAAGCTGTTAGCTTTGTAATACTTATATATTTTGCTCCATCTCTGTAGATGAAGAAATAAAGACTACTGATATTACATCTTAGAATTCCAAGTTAGGGACAACCCCCACCCTGCTTCTAGAAATTCTCTGTCACTTCTGGAACATTTAGAGCCTTTCTGCACAACAATATAAATCGGTCATATTTAATATTATTTTGTGAAATAGTTAAACATCAAGAGACAGAAAATGCCCTAAATTAGTAGTCATGGTGTAACAGAATTGAATCAGGTTTATTTTTACATGCAACTTCAAAATGACACAGGATTCACTCATGGAGTTTGTTATACAGCAAATGAATTATCAGCAGAGCAGAAGAGACTGGTTTATGGGCAAGACAGCTTTCTTTTTTTTAAACCGTTAACCTGTTCAGATCATCAAGCCAAAGAATACAAAAACTGTACCTCTAAGTATAAATAAAGCTTATTGTTTTTACTTTGAAGTAGTACCTTACTTTTGAATTACAGTCCAAGATATACCTTTCAGAAAATAATGTCAAATTTTTGAACATTAATATATGTGAAGTGTCACTTGGGAACAGGTTAACTCATTTAATCCAAATCTATACTCCCAGGTGGCTGAGGGCATTTCCTGAACAAACTTTAGTATATGCTTACAGCATGGAAATTAGTTTGCTTTCTTTTGGAAGTGTTTTTCTCCTTCTTTGGACTGACTCCCCAAAACAGCAAAGATTGCATCTGGAGCTCTGACTGTTCCAACTATTAGTGAAATTTCTTGGACAACCCACTTGTAGTAGTATTAAATCATGGGACATGCTGTGTTACATTAATAAAAGAAACTAAATGTGTTATTCATTAACACCTTCTAGAAGGCTTCAGTTGATTCAGTTGTTCCAATTTTGAAAGGTGTAACTGCACCCACAGACTATGTAAAAATGTAAGAATCTTTACATTTTGAGTTAGCTGTAATAGGTTTTGAATGAAGGTACATGAAAGAGATGATTCCTGTTTTCAAAAGGCAGTATAAATCACACTATTCTGTCATCTATCAGTTGGTTCCACGATTCATTTAACAATACAATTTAATAAAAACCATAATAAAGGCCTCTGTATCTTATACAACCAACCAACACTCCAGTAAAACATGGTCCTACTACAATAACACACAGGTGCTTATTCAGAAGAACAAGCACAGGAATTCACTAAATACTTCAGCATCTCCAAGTCAGTGCCCACTCTATTGTTCAATAAAGGAGAAACCCCCATAGTTTAACAGCCTTCAACTCAGTGAGATCAAAACCAGGATCCTTCTTACAGGAAGTTTCTATACACTGTGGAAGCTTTGAGATTCATACTCTCTATCCAGTGTGGCTGAAACTGACCAGAAGGTTCAAAGGTCATTTAGTGGTGGTTACAGACAGTAATAAAAGGACACTGTAGCATCTCATTTCTTTAGGAAGCCACATTAAAAAAACAAAACCAAAATCCACCACAACGGAAGCATACACCCAAGGTTCCAAAGTTTACGACAACACTAATGAAGGCTGAAATCTTCCTATTTTATATCCTTTTTGTTTCCAGTTAAGAAGTTCATAGGATTAAGGAACAGGAGAGTATGAAGTCACAAAAAGGAAAAATTTCTTTAATGGAAAGAAGTTCAAAAAAATTAATGAGTAAGGTGCACAAAGCTAAAATAACATCACAAACAGAAATACAGCTGGCATAAAGACATGTTTTCAAACCACTTATTTAACCATGAAATGATTGTCTGTGCTACACTCTGAAGTGTCATTTGAGCAAAACAATTTACTGTATTAAGCTCACTGTCTCTTGCCCCTTCACTGAGGACCACTGAGAAGAGTCCAGCTTCATCCTCTTTACCCTCTCCTCCATCACTGATACATATTGTTAAGATCCACCTGCCCCTTAAATACTTCGGCAAATATTTAAAGCAGTCTTAACAGTTTTATTTACTTTACCTAACACAAAACGGATTTCACTGTTTGAAAATGAAAGGCTTCTTTTAAAAAAAGGCCAAAAAATTGGTAACTTGTACAACTTGCTGAGCTCAAGAGTATACTGATTTTCAAAACATATGATGTTTTTATGAATTCAAGCACTGCTGTGTTGTGTGACTAATCACACTGTAAAGTGTTAAATACTAGGAAGTTATGTCTTAAAGCATCAACCAGTTACTTAATGAAAAAGAAAAAATATCCATTATGGGGAAAGGTATTTCTCTTCAAAAACTGGTAACTATAATCACTGAAAACACAGCTCTAAGCAAACGAACTACCAGTCTGCATAACAGTTCCTGAAGAGATTTATTCCTCCTGTATAAGATTAGATGCCTTTATTGCTTCTTTACCTCTTTTTCATTTATGTACTTTGGTGCCACCATGAGGTGCTTGGCCTATTATCATTTTTAAATAGACAGTCTAAAAACATGAATACATACACAAAAACCAAAACTCAGGTGTACTTTCAGACTACCAAGAAAGTTTGGCTAGGGTTGGTGGGTAGAACAGTTAAAGTGTGCGGGAGTGCTGCACCATAAGTAAAATCAAATGGAATGGATTTTTAATAGTTTTAGGCAAACAATTCTTTAATGTGCCTGTAATATAATGAAGCACTACAAATCACAATAATTCAGATAAACTAGCTGAAAATTACAAATATTCACTACAGCCTGCCAAAGATATATCACACTTGATAAAAAAGGAAAAATGTTCCATACGAAACTACTCTCAAATTATCTTAGTATTTTTAAGATGTCATACAAATTTTCAAAGCGGTTAAAAAGCATTAGAAAAAATATAAAGCAGCTTTTTTTTTTTTTGAGATATATAAAGGAAAAAAGAAAACATTAAGAAAAATAAGACCAAATCACACTGATGTATTTTAAAAATTCGGACACAGTATATGTAAGATATCAGGAAGATGGACAAGCTCCTTTAGATGTTAATTTTTTTTAGCAATTACGTCTAACAGGTTAACTGCAAGTTATTTTTTGTATTTCGATTCTGAAATATTTTACCTACTGACATTAATGATAAAATTGCACTCATACCAATAAGACGGTAGGTAAGAGATAAATCTTGTAAGACCTCATGAAGACAAGTTTAAACATTCGTTATTGGTTACTTGTTTTGATGTTTTTGTTTGCTCCCAGTTAACTTACAAAACGTTCATACAGCCATTTTCAAAATCTTATTACATAATGTCAGCACAATTAGCTTACCTTGTACAGTTCTTGGAAGCATTAAAATCATAATGTCTGTTAAATGGTTTGAAAACACATTTAATTTACCCATCATTGGAAAAGTATTTTTGCTTGCAAATACTATGAGAATTGTTGCTCCATTTAAGGACATTACAGCATGTTGCACAAAACACGCAGGAAATGATATACCATAGATGGCTTTTGGCTTTAACAATACATACAAAGTCTTTGCACAGGTTTGCTTAAAACTCTCTGATGCTCAGGACAGAAATGTCTCAGAATCTGCCCATTCTGCTACTCTGTATTTGTACAGCCTAATTCTTGCTCTTTTGTTGATGCGTGTTCTCTTAAAACATCTACTAGTTCAAAATTAGATTATGTTTAAAAAAAACTTTAGAAGACCTTGAAAGGAAGAATTAATGAACATTTTTTCATCCATCGATCTCTGAAATTTACTCCCTTTCCATATATAAATGAACAAAGGAGATGATGTTTTGCTTTTAAAGAGTGTTCACACTTACAATCTTTTCTTTACTTCAATAAATTTTTTACCTTTTCTTCCCCTTCTCCAGGAACATGACAGAACCAACATTTTGCTCTTTCACACCCACGTGAAGTCATGAAATAATATCTGCAGTATTTACGGGGCAAGTTAAGTGCATGAAGGATCTCCTGGACTGAACGAGAAGCCTGGAATAAAACAAAATTACAACAACCAGAAGCCGCCACATAATATTTGTTGAAAGCAAACATGTTCTTTGTTTTTTAGAATTTCAAAATATCTACAAATTATAAACAGAAACAGACTATAATTAAGCCTCTGAAACAACCCTCATTTCTATACTGTACTTGCAGCATTTCAAAGGACACAAAGATAAATCCCTTGTCATGTCACGTTAGTGTCTAACACAACCAAAGCCTGTCTTGAAGACCACAAACAGGGAAAATGCAAGAACTGCTAAATGAGATGGACAACGAGTAGAGAGGAGGGAGAAAGGTGACAAGATCCTGCACAGCTCTGAGTAACCATCTCAGAACCCTGGGGCATCAGTTTCCTCTACTCCTTTTCAGTGCCCAGCATCATGGATATAGCAGGCTGTCCTAAGCACATGAAACCTTGTCTGCTTTTCAGTTCTACAAAAACCAATAAAGCAAAACACATTATTTGATTTTGCTTAAGCTGACAACAGAAATCAAGAAAACTCCATGGTGAATAGCTGTCCCTTCATCTCAGATTTTGTTCTAAGAAATTGTATTTACTCAGTGATAACATCTTTAAGGTATAAAAGCATGAACATATACAGATTCATAATTTCTGACTTGATATATGGGAAACTGTTTGAATATCCATAAGAAATTTAGTGCCAAAGGATCAGAAATCAAAGATTTAACAACTCACAATTGCATTTTTCTCCATCTTCCATGGCTCAAAATCTCCACAATTCTTCAATGGCAGTAAAGTACTTCTTCCTGATGATTTGTAACATAAAAATTAGGATGCGGGCAGCAAGTCACATAATAAAACCGAATCATACTGAAACCACTCTCATTTATCTTATTTTCCTTTATATTTATAGTTCCTTCAAGTCACAGCAATGATTAATGAAAATTTGATTAATGCAGTCTAAAGCCAGTGATTTAAATTACAGTTTTCTTAATTATCCTAAAAGTGAGACTTTACACAAACTTCAAGAGTAAGCACATTTAAATTAAAAATTCCACTACTTTATCCAAGGTTCCTACTCTAACTTACAGAGATAAGAAAAGGAATAAAAATATCTAGAAGCTTTAATTTCAAAAGGAAAAAACCCTACCCACTTTATCAGTAATCTTTGCATTCCAACATCATTAGCCTTAAATTCAAGCTATTTTTTCAGAACTGATAGAAAACCTTTCATACTCTTATGTTTTAAGCAGTGCAGTAGCTAGCTTAAGCCCAATATAAGTTACTGGTGTCTTAACCATGAAACTTGGGTTTAGAACTTAAATTACTATTGAATGACAGTTTTCTTTCTTTGAAAAATGAGTAATGTTAATGGTCAATGCCATATCTGAAGACAAATGAGAGCTTTTGAATGCCCTGCTTTCTAGGATTCCCATTTGGCTCCTTCAAAGGACTGAGTGTTCAAAAGACAGAGTGCTTAGCCCTTTCTCACAAACTATAGTTACTAAAGAGCATCCAATAACAAATGTTCTGCTAGAGACTGGCACTTGGTACTCGGTTCTTAATCTGCATGTCTTTCTAAACAGATACGGCTATCCCAGGATAGGAAGGAATAGCATAATGTAGAACAATGAATATTTAATGTTATGTACTGTCACACTGCAAAACCTTGTGAAGTGACGGTGGGCCATTGATAAATTCAGGATTGGATATACTTAGTGACAAGAAAAAGACTGAGAAAACAGCCGACCACTAGCTATGGAAGAATGCCACTGGGAATTTATCTTTCCTCCAGATTCTTGCCATCCCCAAGCACAGAGTTTTTGACCAGGTCCTTTCAAGTGTTTGTACTCTCCCTGCAGACTGTAGGTCAGACTTGTAGGGAAGCAAGGACTAAAGTGAAATAGCCAACCCTGCCTGTACAGTTCTGGGAATAAAAGGCTGTTTTGCCCTGTCCTAGCACAGAAACTTGCTTTGGCAACTTTCAAATGATTTTAAGAAGGAAGATTTAGAAGAACTCTTCAGAAGGTGTATATGCTTTGAAGGCCAAAGTCATGAGCAGTTTCAAACAACTGGACTCTGAAGACATATTCAAAGTTGTTTTTCATAGCATCTGTGTTTCTTGCACTGCCTGTGCAAGATATACTGTTCAATGACATAATGATAGAATTGTTCTACAAGCTCAGACTGACAGTATAATTTGAAACTAAACAAGAACCCTGTCACTGATCTTAATTCAAGAAATCCATGTTTATGCACATCCATATTAATCAATAATTCTAAAAACACTGATTTCCAAAGCAGCTGTTGCAAAGAAACAGAATGCAGTATCTACCCAGAAGTAATCAATTCCTGTTTTTCTCTATCTTGTATGCCAAATAAACCATGTCTTTATGTAAAGCTAAATGTCAGATTTGTTATGTGCAGTGGCTACAGTTCCACTATGATTTCGCTGGTGGTAAAGACACTTAAGACGTATCTGTCCCAGGTGTGAAATACACTGTGTGAACATGAAGTGCTATTTATTAAATCGACATAATTTCCTTGATCCAGTCTAGTAAATGCCTCAAAAACACTGGAATTGGCATAAACAACGAAGTTCTGACCTTCAGCAAGGTGGGCAAACCACTTCAGCAAGTTTTATTAAGAACAACCAGCCAACCAAATCTGCAGTCACATTCTCTGACCACAAATAAAGGAAAACAAGTTACTTGCTAGTAAGACAGCTCAAACACAATGTGTCAGACTAATAAGAATGCAGGCCCTGCTGTACCATTAAAGTATCTGAGAAGCATAAATATCAAGATAGAATTAATTCTATCTGACCCTACTGAATAGAATTCTGCTAAAAACCCAACCCAAAACCCCTCACTAACCTATCTTAGGAGAGCTTGCAGTTTTGCTTTTATATAAACAAAGTAAAATTCCAGCCAACATCTTCAGGAACTGAGGAGAGTCCTTAAGATTTCATAGGTAAATAAAGCACAAAAAAAAAAAATTCTGAAGGGTTCACCAACACAGCATACAATACCATCTGTCCAGGATTCCATCTCTGTAGCTTCACTGACGAGATTTACTTTTTGGTCATTCAGTGACAATCCTGATAGTAACTCGCAGTTCACTTTGTATTTACAGTCACTGTTGAGTATTAAAAACCAAAAATTTGTTAAAATTAACTTGTTTAACCAAATTAAACAGGTGTTTCTTTCATGTACGGCATGCCTAAAAAGAGGGATTAAGTGTATAAAAGATGAGAATTTCTTCAACAATTTACAGAACACTTCAAAACTTGCAGTAAATTTAAATAGCTAGCAGTCCCAACAATTTTACTTTCATTACTCTCATTTGCCTGGTGCAATCCGATTATGATTTTAGCTGAGATTATTCTGCCCTAAGGCATAACCATACGAAATTCAATGAATAAGTAGAAAAGGCACCTGTGAACCACTTCTTTCCCCCTCCGCCATGCTGACAAGAAAACTGAGATGATTTCTGTCACCTCTGAAGAAGCATTCACTTTACAGTAGTCTGTTACGTAATATCTGCCAAAGGAGTAAGCCTCAAGGCTTTTCAAATTACATTTGAAGAGTCAACTGTTTTCTTTCCTAAAAACTGACTATGGGACAGACGATTTAGGTGATTTCAAAGGGAACTCCAGTTAAAGACTACTCTGCTTTTATTCCCAAATATGTACATTCCAGAGAATTAAACTACTAAAATGTGACGTTTTCAAAAATAAGCTAAAAATATTGCTAGCAAAATACTGAGTAATCTCTTTTATATTTGTAAACAAAGCCACAGGTAAAAAAATCATGCCCTTTCATGAGATCTTCCTCCCCTTCCCCCTTTCAGTTAAGAATCCTGGTTCAGTAAAAAGGACTTTTCAACTTGCTTACTCTTCTGCAGACAGAAAGAGAGTTGCTATCTCCTTTGAAGGATTCAAGATACTTAATACTTCTCATAGCCAGGATAATTCAAATCATCCCTAAACTTCAGGATGCTTTCAATAGAATTTGAAATAAAAATGCTACAGTAGAGAGGAAGAAATTCCATCTAACAAATCCAAATTTTTCAAGATCAATCTTTATTCTCATCAATGCATTGGGTTGGTTTCCAGAGGGAACAAAAAATCTGCAGTTTTAGATACTCAGAAATTTCAAGTTACCACGTAAAATTTTCTCAGGCTTCCTCATGATGCCAGCATCAGATCTGATACAACAGGATTTTCATAGCAGCTCTCTTCAGATCTCTTTAATCTAGACGTGAAACTACATACAATTTTGCCAAGAACTGTAAACTATATAGCTCTACATGCATTTTTTTAGTAACAGCATCACTAGAAGTGGAGTTTGCTAAATAGCAACAGCAACTTTGTTTTCTTCTAGATAAAACTTTGCAATGATAACATCTTCCAGTAAAACTAGAGAAAATAGTTCTACTCCAAATGAAGGCTTCTTCTCTAACCACACGGAGTACTGCTCTGCACAAACATATTTTATTCAGCACAATCTACTTATTCTATACTATAAAGAACTATTTATGCTACCAAGGTAAATTTAAATGGGTATTTTATAGTAGAAGGAGGAGCATGGAGCTCTCTAGCAGATTAACAAAAAGATGCAGTATTCTCCACTAACAGACTTCTGGCACACTCAAGTCTGTCTCAGAAATGTGAGTGGTGTTAGAAAAAAAAGCAGTACTCTCTTCTATGTTAGCTAAGGTTATTTTGAAAATTACTGTCGCCTAGTTCCAGCCAGGACAGGTTTAATTTTTGCAGTAGCTAATTGGTGATTACTGCTCCTAAACCACAACACTCTAAAATACGTTATTTCTCTTATAATTACTTAAGAATTCCATCTTGAGTACACCATTCTTACAAAAACTAATTCTCTGTCATTTCTGGACATCATTTCATTGATGAATGAAAACATCTAAGTCTGACACTAATTCAAGTTCAATCACCCACCATATGAAGTTCAACAAGGGAAAGTGCTGGATTCTGCACCTGGGACAGGGCAACCCTGGATGTATGGACAGACTGGGGAATGAGAGGCTGGAGAGCAGCACTGTGGAAAGGGACCTGGGGGGCCTGGTTGACAGAAAGTTGAATGTGAGTCAGCAGTGCCCTGGCAGCCAGGAGGGCCAAGCGTGTCCTGGGGGGCATCAGGGACAGCATCACCAGCTGGGCAAGGGAGGGAATTGTCCCACTCTGCTCTGCACTGGGGCGGCCTCACCTCGAGTGCTGGGGGCAGGTCTGGGTGCCACAATGGAAGCTATTAAACTACCAGAGTGTCCAGAGGAGGGCAACAAAGATGGTGAAGAGCTCTGAGGGGAAGATGAATGAGTAGTGACTGAGGTCACTTGGTCTGTTCAGCCTTGAGGAGACTGAGGGCAGACCTCATTGCAGTTACAACTTCCTCATGAGGGGAAGAAGGGGGGCAGGCACTGATCTCTTCTCTGTGGTGACAGGACCCGAGGGAATGGCCTGAAGATGTGTCAGGGGAGGTTTAGGTTGGATATTAGAAAAAGGTTCTTCACCCAGAGAGTGGCTGGGCACTGGAACAGGCTCCCCAGGGAAGTGGTCACAGCACCAAGCCTGAGAGAATTCAAGAAGAATTTAGACAGTACTATTGGGCACATGGTTTGACTCCTGGCAATGGTGCTGTGCTGGGCCAGGAGTAGGGCTTGATAATCCTTATGGATCCTTCCAACTCAGCTTATTCGGTGATTCTGTGATTCTGTAAATCAGACTAAGAAACAATGTGTACAATAAACACCGCAAACACGGCCTGAAGGTAGAAGAACAGTAAAGCATGCCCTTAACTCCATGTGACCTGTTTTTAAAAAACTTTTTCTACTGCTGTACAAATATTTGTCAGCCTGAATTTGAATGTGATCCCTCAATTCTTTCATAAGCAGAAAAGAAAAATGAAAGCTTCATGATTTAGCAATTACTATTTTTTGGTTTTGTTAAGTTCTGGTAAGTGCTATTGTGGCAAGAAATGCATCTTATGCTACACTCACATTGAGATGCAAAAGTGAGACACTCATGAAGTGAATATATTTTGTCACTAGTCAAAAGACAAAATGGCCTTTTTGTCCTGTCAGGCTATGACTATACTTGTTCTGTACTTTGTAGAGTGAAATTACATTATTTCACAGATTTATTTTCTTCATCACATAGTTACAGTAACATAGAAAATGTTCATAGATGTGTTCAGGTAACAACATCAGATTTCATTTGTATAATAACTGGGGAACACCTCAGGTTACATGAAGGACACACTTTATGTACCTTTTTTCAGCTTCACTCTTATTTTCTTCTTCAACATCAGGCACTCCATCTGCAAGCTTGAACTGTGAAGATATTTGAAAGTTATTTTCAGGTACAGCAAAGCACCACTAAGCCTGTTATGCTTTAGTCTCCAGACTTAAAACCATTAGTGATCACTGCAAGGAGTGGTAAGACAGTCTTAACTGCAGAAAGTGTAATTTGTTGTGCAGGGTTACTCTTAAAACATCTTTGTTAATGGATATACTGCCTTTATAATTTGTGTTCTTGAAAATTGTGATTGTTAATTGGAAAAAAAGGTAATGTGACTGTCTTCACTTCTCTTTGCTCCCGTAATAATTTTAGCCATTTTTAGGCCCACTGCCCAATTTTAACTGTGCCTGACAGATGTGTGGAAAACCACAAAAGTCATTCCATCAAGTTTAATGAAATTTAAAACTGAATCGAGAAGGAATTTAAGCCTTTTGCTCAGCTGTACACCATCACGGATAGTTAAAAAATCCGCAATGATATGGAGAAAAAAGACAGCACGAAACATATTTAGAGGAGAGAATCTGAAAAGACTAACACAGAATGCAGTCACAGAATCCTGGCTTTGTTTCCTCCATTATTCAAGTAACTTAGGACAATATCCTATCACAAATTTATGATAGCTGAAGAATTAGAGATGCATATGCTCTCATCAGATTTCCAAACTTTACTTTACCAGCTCCTGAATATTTTTAGCTTTTTCTCCACGGTCAGTTTTTGCCCTTCTCACAGGATTATTAACTGGAAAAACCATCAAAAAAGCAAAATCTGAAAATCTCCCCAAATGGTACAGTACCTGCAATAAGTGTTCTGCCATTGCACTCCCCCTGCATGTGTGCACTGCTGTTTTCTATCCCCATACAGAACAGGTTTAGGTAGGGCTTAGTATGTATTTTGTGGTTTAAGTTTGGGTTGAGTGAGATTATTTGTACATATTTTCTGCTGTCCAGCACAGCACGGAAAAGCAAGCATAGGACACTGACTTTATAAAGCCACAAGACTATGAAAGCCAGAAAACTATGTACGTCCCCAGCTGGGACTGACCCAGCAATATCGCAACAAGTACCTCACCTTCAGCAAACTGTACTATTTGAAGACCCTTTTTGTCTCTCTAAAAGGTCAAGGAACAAAGCACTGTTAACTTTGTGAATCGCATGTTAGCAGCCCCAATTCCATTTGCTGAAGGAAATGTTGTTGCTAATTTGCCGACAGTCGAGAGGAGACGAGAGACGCAGCAGGCACACTTTCAGCAGCAGAATTGAATCTTTTATTATTTTACAACTCTTATAGACTTTTTTGCTTCACGGTGTAATTGGTAAGGGATCAGCCACCCCCCTAGGGTGATTGGCTGAAGTCCTACAACACCCATTTTCAAAATATTTCTCTATTGTACTATAAACAAACCTTAGCAAGGTTGCATGTGTTCATAGCTTAAAAAACTCTACTGATAGCTCCTGTGAGAGAGAAAAATCTCTCACGGGATTAGAAAGAAGCAAGAGAAATCCTTGCTAGCAGCATTTTTGCATCTATAAAATGTTTCTCTTCTTTTAAATGATTTTGAAAGAGAAACTGATTCTCTGCTGTTTGGTTAACTTCTCAATTACTTACCAATTTTTAACCATGTGAATTTTACATTTTAATTTATCCAGTTAAAACCACTAACTACTCTTGAAGTAGTGGAAAACAGTAAATGCTATCAGCAACTATGTATGAGTGGCAGAGAGATGTAAATTCCAACTCCCTATCAAAAAAGCAAACAGTATAAAACCTCAGCAAATCTTAAAAGACCTAGACTTATTATCTAGAGGAGGGAGGACAGAGAAAGTAGAAAGGTCAGATAAAGTCAGTGAGCATGAAAATGGTTCCCTCTGAGCAGCTAAAAGTCCATATGTTAATGTAAAGGCCCTTTTGCCCAAGTAATGAAGCACAGAAAGGTTCTTCTTGGATGCATGATGGCTCTGCAGCTCCCCAGCTTTCCAACACTGCCCCATCCTTCTGATACTGTGTGGTGAGAGGCATTTAACAGCAACATTTAAAACTGGGTATGTTATGTAAAAATGTCACATATGCAAGGAAGTACTCATAGGTGTTCACTGGAACAGTAATTTTCATACCATTAGGAATACAGCATTACTGCAACAACTGATATAACAATATCCTATTTCATTTCAAATTTGAAGCTTAATTATTAGGGACAATAAAAAAAAATCAAGTTCTATTAAGCAAAGATTATATTGTCAGTATGCAGTAATCTATGAAATGTTAATATTCTTTTTATTACAGGAAATTTAAAATTTTGTTGATAAAACAGCATTAGTAATTAAAATTATCCAATTCTGTGGATAGTAATTTCCTAAACTATTTAAGGAGAGAAAGTGTAATTTTTCAGTACCTTTTCATCCACGTCAAAACTCTTCAGAAGTTCGTCTAGTTTGGTCTGTTGCCTATCTTTAAGAAGGTCCTCACTAACATCTCCCGAAGGACTGCTTCCTCTGGAGGAGCTGTGGGTTTTCACATCTTCAGCTGAAAATGTATTAACACATTGCTTTATGTGTTTCATATGCTACAAGACAACAAAACTTTTATGTCCTAAATATTGCAAAGGCTTAGAACTAATGACATTTAAGAACTCCTAGGACTTCCTAAATGTGAAATCTATACAGAAAAATATTTCATGCTTAAGGCAAGAACCATTTCAAATAAATATTAGGCTGAATCTGCAATTAAAATTCTATCCAAGCTGTATGTTCTTTAATGGTCCCTGTAGAACAGTACAACAGGTTTATTTACAGACTACTGGATTCAGTATTTTAGAAACAAATTCAGTTAAGGTTTCTTATTAAAACACAGCCAAAGATATGTCTGGTAATTTGCTAAGCAAAAAGACTTAGTCTTTGTTAGAAAAGGGCATAAGATAATCATACTGACATGATGCAACCCTGAACTAAATATAGACAGCTCTGAGAAACTCCAAATTCCTGTAATATAGTAAACTCAGTAAGAATTCAGTATCAGGAAATTTCAGCACCTTTTGCAGATGCCACAGGAAATGAAGAATATACCTGGCTGCAACATTCTTAAATGGCCATTTATGTACAACAGAAGAGTTCTGCATAGAAAAGAAATTCACTACTGGATCATACAAATTAATTTCAACTGCACTGTGTTGTCCATACACAGGAAGAAATAATCAGATTAGTATTGGAAAGGCTTTTCTCTTACAGTCCGTGGTCTCTCTGTATGATCACCGAGTACAAGACATATCTGGTTGAAGACAACATACACAAGATTTCCACTTGAAAGGTGAAGAGGATTGATGTCATCCAGAATATTTTAACTGTAGCACTTTTCCCCCTTAAAAGGTGAAGCCACTAGGGCAAGCAGCCGTGACCTCACTACGTAACAGGGGACACCAAAGCAGTAACATGTATTTCTAAATGAATACATAAATAGTCAGTGATTAGCAAAACCAGGAACCTTTCCTTTGTTCCGTGCAGGTCTTTTTTAAAAGTCATGTATTAAATTTAAGTTACTATGTGCATATTCACCTAAGATTATGATGTGATCTTGTTTCTCAGACCTGAGAAGGACTTATTTTTCTTTATTTTAAGCACCACAAAAAGAGTCAAAGACTTTTAGCCTCAAACTTTGCTAGAACGTGAAGTAAAACAGCAAAGAAAATGCAGAAGTTAATGAATAGTACAGAACTTGCTGCCAGGTTTGGCTTCAATCACCTCAGCATTGCAGATTCCATGGCACAGGGCCCTCTGTCTCTTTACATGACCAGAGGTCTAACTGTGCACTTCCTCTCTACTTCTCCTCATCAGGGAACTTGTGTCCATTTCTTGATATCTGAGCTCTTAAAACCTCACTACCTTTTATTTTGCCTTCTAATCCCTGAAGCCTGAAATCTTCTCTTCTCCTAATAGTCACTAGGCACTCCTTTCCAGGAGGCACTATCTGCACAAACCACTCTTTCTACATGAACATAACACATTAATGTGGAAAACCAGCACAAGAGGTACTGGCACAGACACCTTTCAAGCCTGAAGCAAAATCAACACACAATGTTAGAATGTCAGATTAATAACAAGCTGACAAACTGATACCAGAAAGGGAAACACCATGAACCTCCAAAATCAGTCTCAGCACTCTGTGTGTTCTCCACTATGTCAGTAACTGGCCTCTATTCAAAGTCAAAATCCTGTTCCTCCAATCTATGTAATAGAAACTTCTGCACCAGGTATACCTTGCACAGTAGGTCTGGTATGCAAGCTGTAGACAGCAAAACAAATCACATCCATGTGCTGCCTAGCTGGACTGTTCTGCTTTAAATACGAAGAAAAACTCCACTAAGCCAGAAGTAACCTTATCTTATTTAAAAAGGGCATCCTTTAAAAACAAAAAAGTGTCTCAGTGGAATGGGCATAGCATCCACAAAAAAACCCGAAAGGACAACCTGGAAATAAACCTGATTACAAAAATCTGTGTGCTGATGAACACAAGAGAACAACCACCTCTAACTGTGAGCTAAAATCCAAAGCAGTATCACACGACTCAGCATCTTACTATGATCTCAACAACTAACAAAATTCTTTGCCTAAACGATCAGAGAAATGTCAAAAAACCCCAAAACCAAACGAAAAATCCCAGCCCAACCCACTAGTACTACCAACAGACAAGTACTACAGAGCAGTAGATGTTCTATGTACAACTCAGGCTTGTGTCATTTTGAAAGATGTTGATTTTATATGCATTAGGAAACAAATTGCTGTTACAATAAAAAGTTAATACAAAACCAGACAAGTTCCTCTTTTTTTAAATTTTTTTTTTGTGGAAACCAGAAAGCCTTGGTTTTACCACAAAACATCTTTTTGGTTTCTGTCTTCTTTTGATCATATACCAAAAATTTCCAGAGACCCTTACCTTTTAACACCAAATTACAGGAATTTTCAGTATCACTTGACATTCCAGATTCTTGCATGCATCTGTTTTGAACAAAAAGTGTATTTAAGATTTCCATCTTGCACAAAAGCAAAAATAATCTACCAGCTACATCAAATCAAAAGTTCTCAGGATTACTTTTAGCCACGGACAGTATCCTTACATCCAACACACTGTTTTAAGACTCTTTTTAACTTTCTCTTTTGGCTTTCTTATGTTCATCCCCTCATGTATACACCTAAACATTTTAAGTAAAACTAAGACATTTCAAACCCCAAAATTTTCAGTAGAAGCTCATAATCTCATTTAATCTTTGTCTAAAATACTGAGAAGGGAAATTTTCTCTGTATAGCAAATCAAGGAAATATTGTGCTAATGAGCCAATTCATCAGTTTCTAAAAAATATGATTTATAGTAATTTTATATTCAAGATCATTTGCATAACAATGAATCTCAAAAAAGAATAACAAAACCAACTGTTAATAGAAAGATACCTATCTCAAAGATAAGTTGGGAAAAAAGAAATATTTCTCCTTAGAAAAGCTCAGGAGGTACAAATACATATTTAAATGTTACATACAGAACACATAAAACATCATCATCACAAATTTTAGAATCTTGTACCTGGTCAATGACACCACGCGTAATGACAGCAAGCTGTCTAGTCAAGGCAACAGAAAACGGCAAACAGAAGCATACGTGAAAAATGAGTTTTACTGCCCCATTCAGGCTCCAGGCCAGAATGTTTTCCTGATGCCTGGAAGTGACCAGCACTTTTCTCTATGTAAAATGCAAGCACCAGAGAAACAACCTCTTGAAGTCCCAGTTGTATTTGGTAGAAGTCAACAACATCAAAAAAATAGTATGAATAGTATGGCCACGATCTGGTATTATCTGGTGATATCACAAATTACCTGATAAAACTGTGGTGAGGTCTACTCCCTTATTTCAGTATTCTCATATTCAGTTCATTAATATGTTCCTGACTGCTACCAACTATGGTTAATCACCATCTAATGATCTTTGCATCAAATTACGGAAGGTAAAAAGCAAAATAAGAAATGTTGCCTGTTTCTTTAGCAAATCAAGGGGAAATTCTAAGAAAGAAGAACCAAACATTTTTATTTTCCTTGGCTAATGGCAAACAAATTCAACAGGTATTAGAAAGAAAGTTTTAGTATGACTTCAAACAAGTTCATTTTTCATCTATCTAATGATCTCTTATGTTACTCTAAGTCAGCGCAGTTACTAACTACAGGGAGTATTTGTGCTCTCCTATAAAATACTTACAAGATCCAATAAAATTTTCAGTTAATATTTAGATAAATAGCAAACTTTATTACCATAACCAGAACATGAGGGCTCAGAAGTCCTGGTTTCCCATTCTGTGCAAGAGTTGTCTGAACAGTAAGTTGGAAACCACAGCTGTCATTACCCAGGGTAATATACAGCAAAGACTCATTTTGTCATACAGTGTGTATGAAGTATCATATGCACTGCACCCAAAATGAATACCCCTTCCAATAAATTTACTATGCTACAGCCTAGCAGCTTCTTAAGAAGTTGGATGCTCCTACTACAGACTTGCCCTGTTCTCTAGAGGCTTGTTTAAGCAGAAATTTCATTCTATTAACGTCTGAAAGTTTGATATTCTCATGTTCAAAAAAGTGTTCAGCATCCCAAAGAAGATTCCCTTCCTCTTTTGCACATGGGTTTCATGAAAAGGAAAAGATAAGGAGAGCAGTGAGTAAATAAAGAGAAGAATGCAGTTATAAGGTGGCACAATCCTGAAAATAATTGGTGTTACTTAGAACAGATAACATAAAGCCACCTAGAAAGATAATGCACAGAAAATTAGAACACCCATCCCAATAAAAAAACTAATCTTCAGAGGAAAATCTTGCATTATTTCTATCAAAATCGTATGTTTTTCTTGGTAAAATGAAAAACTCAAAACTTTTTCACTGAACGCAAGTATCAAAGCTTAAGAGAGAAAACAGACTAGGCAGTAGATGAGTTCATCGGTTCCATGAAGAACTACTACTTCATTTACAAAAGTTAGTTTCTACTTTAAACTTCTTTTCCTCCTCCTGTGACTTTTATTATTATCTCAAAACCCAGTAAAACGTTAACACCTAACGATTTACACCAGGAACTTGCTGAATGAAGATGCAGAACCATAAACCTCTACACCATCTTAGCCAAATTACACCTTTGAAAAATATTCATGTTTCAGGGTACGAGAAAAGGAAGGAAGGAGAAAGGCAGAACGGAATACTACTGTAGAGACAACCATTTACTCTTACAGTTCCAAGAGAAGAATAAGATATACCTAAAAGGTAAAAACATTTTAAAGTATTATACCACCTTACAACTAAGAAAACTGCCTTCAAAGGGATATCAGTTACCTCCAATCAGGTCAGATTAAGAATATTACTTTTGATTATCTTTGTTTCTATTTTCATAGTTCACTTCACTTCGTTTAAACAAGCCCTTTAGTAATACCTTGTCCTACAATTCAGAGTTTATCCCAGCTCTTACACAGAAGAAATTAATTTATCTCCATTCACAATACTGTCATAGCTGAATCAAACTTAGACACTTAAAATCAAATTTAAAAATTGATTTCAACAGAAATTAGTGAAATTCTCTAAGGAAGCCCGACCACTACAACCGAAGTATATGGAATGAGATAGAAGTACTTAGGAATATTGTGATTTAAAAAAGAATGATATGCATACCTAAAACTATTCTCTACTGAATAGGTCTTTTCTGAGGTAATGGGAGACTCAGGCTTAATATACTGCCTTGTGTCTTTAGTGCAGTTTGCAGACGACGCTTTCACCGGACAATTTTCACAGCGTGCAGGTGCACGTTCCTCTTCATGACTGGTTCCAAAAAGGTCAGGGTCATCCTGAACCACATCAATGACAAGAACATCTTGGTCATAAGCTTCAAGGATATCTGGTAAATTTTGACTTGTGCGTTGTGAAAAATTCCCTCTTGGTTTTCTATCATCTTTTATTTCTAATCCAGCAAGGCAGTCGACTGCATTCCAAGAATGATCAGGAAAACTAGATTTCAGCACACATTCAGTACCACAGAAATCAGGCACAGATGACTCCGGTTGTCCATCAGCAAGAGGATGTGGATATGCTGAAAAACTTTTAGGGAGCACAGATATCTCATTAGACAGGTTTACAGAGCCATCATGCTGGAAGTCCTTACTGTCGATCTCATCTGCTTTTTCCTGTATGGAAGCTGGAAATGTAGCATCACTCATGACAGGAAGAGGAGGCTGCTCAGAATTTCCCAAGGAAGTATCTTCACCTGTCTTCTGCCTTCCTGGAACACTTGTGCTTTCAAGAAGCTCTAGTGAACAGCAAGTTTTTCTTTCAAATGAATGGACAGATTCCAATTTCTTGGATTCAGGTTTGTTTCTGCATAAAGGAATTTTGAATTTTGTCAGGTTTCCAGCGGTTAATGGTTTAATTAGGTTTAAATCAGCAAATGTCTGGTTCACTACTGATACTTTAGGGCTGGAGTTTATTCTGTTTGTGTTACCTGTAGAAGTACCATTCTGGACTGTTGCAGGGAGGTTTCTATTTGTCACATCTCCTTCATTTTTATCCTTTTGTTTTGTTGTGCCGTTCTGGACTGTCACAGACAGGTTTCTGTCTGTCACAACTCCTTCATCTCTATCTTTTTGTTTTGTTGTACCATTCTCGACTGTCACAGACAGATTTCTGTTTGTCTCAACTCCTTTACCTTTTTGTTTTGTTGTACCATTCTGGACTGTCACAGATAGGTTTCTGTTTGTCACAACTCCTTCATCTGTATCTTTTTGTTTTGTTGCACCATTCTGGACTGTCACAGACAGGTTTCTGTTTGTCACAACTCCTTCATCTGTATCTTTTTGTTTTGTTGTACCATTCTGGACTGTCACAGACAGGTTTCTTTCTGCTACATCTCCTTTACCTTTCTGTTTTGTTGTACTATTCCGGACTGCCACAGACAGGTTTCTATTTGTCCCATCTCCATTTTTATCCTTTTGTTTTGTTGTGCCATTCTGGACTGTTGCAGACAGATTTCTGTTTGTCTCAACTCCTTTACCTTTTTGTTTTGTTGTACCATTCTGGACTGTCACAGACAGGTTTCTTTTTGTCACATCTCCTTCATTTTTGTCTTTTTGTTTTGCTGTAAAATTCAAGGTTGCTTTAACTTCTTGCATATCATTATGGTTAAAAGCCATGGCACTTCTATCTGTATTAACTGGTGATTCCCCATTTTTATTGTTCATTGTCAAAGTCTCATAAATATCCACAGAAGAGGATTCCAGTGTTTCAAGTGAAGTCTGACAGTCAATATTTGGATCGACCTTTTCATGTGTAATTTCTTTCGTACTTTCTGCCAATGATGTATGCAAATCCAACTGTCTCAAATTCCCAGTCACTGCAGTATGTTCTACCGCTTTAACACTGCTTTTATCAGAGGAATCCTCAAAAGCAGCCTTTAAAAGTCTTTCTCCTTCTGAGATGGACCCATCATTTTTAAGAAACCATTCAGAAGTCCTGGCACAAGATTCAACAGGCCAAACTTTTTTACCAGTCATGGGTATTGTTCTTTGACAGGTAAACTGCTGCAATTTCTTATTAACTTTGTTCAAATTTCCTCCTGTCTTGCTTTTCTGACAATCAGAAACATCATGGATCTGAGCTAACACTTTTCTGCTATCTGAGGCAGCTGCATAATGTTCCACACTGCTTGAATTTTCTCCTTTTGCTATTACAGAGAGCTCAGATGTCTTCTTAAAGCCAGTTTCAAACGCAAGTAATTTGGTACTATTCTTTCTCCAGGATGGTACAGTTTGTACGTCTTGAGTATCTTTTTCTGTATGAAAATCTGATGTATGATCACATGAAGCTGACAGAGTATGATTTAGTCCTGAAACTGCAAATGAACTTGACATGGCAACTGCTGCTTCTGTTTGTAACTCACACTTTTTGCATTTACTAGCCACATCCGCAGATTTCTCAGTGATTTTCATATTGTTTCTAGGCTTTCTACCAGTATTCCACTTTTTCCCCCTTAAACATCTACTGCTTTTACTCAGGCAGCATGAAAAATAGCCTTCTTCATTTTCATTCTTTTCTTTATTAGATGATAAACCACCTTTTATGAGTGATCTCTCATTTTGCATTCTACTAGTGCTGCAAATTCTTCTACTCAGGTCTCTAGTACCATGGACTACATGGAAGAATCCATTTAATTTGTAACTGTTGGTAGTTCCACCAGCTGAAGGCTTCACTAATGTATTGATGTAACTACAATCCTCTAACATCACAAATGGATTCTTTTCTGTTGCACAGAGCAAGCCACTACAATGGTTTAGGGCATTACTGCGATGTTCAGCATCACATTTTGCAGACGTATTCATCACTTTTTCAGCTGCAGTCAAACTTTGCAAGTGCTTGATTTGAGCAGATCTGTGCTGCCTTTTTTTATACTGCACACCAGGCTCTTTTGTTACAGCATGGCATAGAAAGCTGTTGCTTTCAGTCCCACCAGAAGTAGAAATTGTAGAAGATGTAGAATAATGAGATTCCTTTTCCTTAGAATCTTCTACCCTGTCTTGCTTTGTCTTAACCTTCTTCACAGCCTGTGAAGTACCAGAGTCCTGCTCAATTGCTTTCAATTGTTCCTCTGCTGATTAAAAAACAAATAAGTGTCACTGAAGAAAACTCCAAGGGAAAAAGACTACCCTATTGTACTCTTTTATAAAGAGAACCAAAACCCCCAAACATTCAAGGCTGCTAAAGAACATGACACTCTATAAGGCTAAAATATTTCTGTAAAGTTCTATGTTTTTTTTTTTAATGAACACTATTGGGAGATTTACAGTAACAAAGGATGTATTATCTTCAGAAATAAATGCAAAGAGGAACAGAACTGTATGGTGTCGTAAGGACATGGGAAATTGTATATTTGTTATTAATTGTATATTATAGGTGGAAATAGAGCAAATCTGGCAAGAAAATGCAGATGCTGTTTGCATGCTCAGCCTCAAAATCTTTTGTTTACAGAGCAGATTCTCTGTAGTAGGAACGCTTATTCCTAAGATTATCTTTCAGAGACATAGTCCAATCAAATGCATCAGACTGACCAGGAAGATCCAGGAAAACGGAAGGACTTGCATTTTTAGAGACTACTACTTTTTATTTGAAAGCAAATACAGATTATGTAAAAAAATGTATATCTGAAAATTTAGACTAGAGAATGAAGTCAAGAAGATGCTAGGATAATGTTGGGTTTTTTAGACCTTTGTTTTCAAGGTAAGACAATTTTAATACCTCAGTTTTTCAGAATATGGTTTTTAGATAAAATATTAATAATCTACAGTAAATATTTGTCATTTAAATGTACCCATTTTGAAAGTAAAAAGAATGTTCTTAGACGATCATCCTGAAAAAAAGAGACTTTTAGAATTCCTCTTTCAGAATCATTCCAGTTTGACTCAACATTCTCTTAAAACATCAAACCACAATCATTGCCTCTACATCTTTTGGGATTCTGCAGAAAATAGCAACGAAAAAGTTCTGAGAGCAAATCCCAGCATCCTATAAAGGCAGACATTGAGACAAGACAGCATAATATATATTCGAAAATAAACAGATAATAGATGAATGAGGAATTGACTGTCTTTTATTCTGGCATTGCTGAAACTACTGCCTCCTTTCTTGCTTGTGCCTGATCACCTCCGCAGAAACGGGGAATGCTTTTAGGGGAAACAAACTCCCAACACTTCTTATCAAAGGCCTGCCTATTGCAGCCCATACCCCTTCCTCCCTCTCTCCCTCCCTCTACCCCCTCAAAAGGCTAACTGGTCTCCTTGGTGTTAAATAGGCTGCTTTTCTCCTTCAAGAAAAGCCTTTCATCTTTCTGAAAATGTCTTCTTCTAAGACTGGTGGCATTCACAGTACTGGGAAGCACACCCTAACTTTCCTCAAACTAAGTCAGCAGCCAGTTTTTAAAGGGGTCTTACTGTAGGACCAATTTGGGAGCCCAAAATCTGTACCTTTACTTCTCAAATGGAGCTCTACCAGTGCTTACCACTTTCCCCTGGGCTGTCTGATCCTTTCTGAGGGCTTGAGCTCTGCTGCTCTTCTTTCAAGCAACGCTTCTGAGTATTTCTTCTGGTTGTTGGTTGCTCTTGTCCATTTGAACCCTGTAGCTGCTGTGACAGCAGTGCATTTCTGTTCCTCATACTCACAGCTCCTTTCCTGGACTCTGGACACTGTGTATGCTGCTCTAGCAAGGTAGAACTACCCCTCTCTCTGGCACCATGTACTTTTGGTTTCACCACAGACCTCCTCCCTTTCCTGCCCAAGCATCTCTTCTCTTTTTCCTGTGTCCCTAGTGTTCTTGATCCAACTAATGGACACTCATTCAAGTTCACTGGTATACCAACCTCTTCCTCATGTTTTGGTTCAGACATGGCTTCCTGAGCCCCCAAATTCTTCCTAAGATCTGGGGTTTGCATGTTCTGCGTCATTCCAGAGACAGTGTATTTCATTTCAGTACTCCACCTGACCTTTTTGGGTTGCAGACCTTCTGGTTCTGGAAAACAGGATATTCTGTGTCTCTCTGTGCTCTCAATCTTCCCCTCTGAGGATGGGACTTGTAATTTTATTTCCATACAGGAATATTTGCCTTCTTTTCCTGAGCTCCTTAAACCCTCCTGGAAATCTGAGAGGTTCAGGTCTTCTGAGCAACGTTCATTCCTTTCAATTCCTGCTGAAAACTTATTCTGCAAAGTAGTTCCTGAGAAAAACAGCTGTTGACTTTGACCTGTCCCTCTTCTTGCAGTCTCTTCCCACGATATTGCTGCAGCCGTGGCTGCTGTTTGCCAGTCTTCACAGTCAGCTGTGTCTGAAACTGGTGAAGTTACACCCTTGCTTCTTGTGGTAGACTTCCTGTGCTGGATTCCCTTGGTTTTTTCACCTGGGAATTTCTGGCTGTTCCCACCTTGCTCCTTCTGCTCGGGCACGGGAGGAGCAAAACGCTTAAAGGAAGCACCGGAGAGCCCGGCAGGTTGCAGAAAGGAAGGCAAGGGCTGCTCAGGCTTTCTTTTTGGTGCCAGGCGAGGACTCCGCTTCACTACCAGCTTTTCCCCTGGCACACACCCTGCACCCGAAGAGCCGGGGCTGGTGACCTCCAGATCGACCGGCTCCACCTCGGTGGCTCTCACCACTCTCCCTGACCTCAACTGCGGCATCCCGGTGGCGCAGAGACAGCAGCAGAACCCACAAAACGCACCTTTCGCTGCAATCTGGCTAGCCCGGCACCCCCAGTAGCTGCAGGCCCGACCTGGAGCGGGGGACAACCCCTCCCAGGCTGCCGCCTCAGGGGAAACCCGGGGGAGCCCAGACCGACAGAAAGGAAGCCCAGGCCGCCCAGAGAAAAACCACGGCCACC
>VYXC01002875.1:1818127-1884076 GCA_013397175.1 Platysteira castanea
AGTAACCCCGCACTTCTCCAGACTCAAGAAGGCCGCTGCCTGCAGCCTCACCCGCCACTTTCCCACCCTCTCCCTCTTATTCTCTCTCTGCCCTCGTCTACCGAGCCGTCCCTCGACGTCTCGCCCAAGCGGCGCCTGCCCGCCCAAAGCGCCGAGCTGCGGCCGCGCCGGCGGGCAATGGTGGTGCGGCGGCGTGAGGGCGGCTCCGCGGCGCGGCGAGGCGGGGGGCGGCGGGAACACCCGCCTGGCTGCGCTTGCTCTCTCGCCGGTTCAGTACGCACGGTTATACCCCAGCGCTGGGCATGGCCAGCGCGGCTCCTCCGGGCTCCAGCGCCTCGCTGTTGGGAGCGCCCGGGCAGGCGGGCGTGCCTCGGTTTGCGGTGCGCAGCCGCCGTGCTGCCCCCATGGTGCTCGAAGCGCCATGAGGAGCTGCGGGGCCCAGGCACAGCCGCAGCCGCGGGCTCATGGGGCGCCCAGGGCAACAGGCTTCGGTGTGGAACTGCCAGAGCCTGTGAGCAAACGCCCAACTCGCCGCGAGCTCGGCGTCGCGTGGGTAAACACCCAAGCTCGCCCATTTCGTCGGGTGTTCCATCCACCTCAGGGATGCCATACTCCTTCCTTCGGGCACAGCGCTTCAGAAGCTCGCCCACGCTGAGGGGCCATGTGGTTGTTTCACAGAATCACAGAATGGGTCAACTTGGAAGGGGCCAAGTGGGGTCATCTGGTCCAAGATCCCTGCTCGAGCAGGGCCATCCCAGAGCACGTGGCACAGGATTGTGGCCCTGCGGTTCTGGAATATCTCCAGTGAGGGAGACTCCACACCCTCTCAGGGCAACCTGTTCCAGTGCACGGTTATCTGCACAGTAAAGAAGTTCTTCATCACATTCCAGTGGAGCTTCCTGTGCATCAATTTCTGGCTGTTACCTCTTGTCCTAATCTTGGGCACTACCAAGAAGAGCCTGGCTCCATCCTCTTGGCACCCCCACCCTTTAGATACTGGCAGACATTGAGGAGGTCCCCTCCATCATCTCTTCTCAAAGCTGAACAGGCCCAGCTCCCTCAGCCTTTCTTTGTGAGAGAGATACTCCAGTTCTGTGATCATCTTTAAAGCTCTCTGCTGGACTTGCTCCAAGAGCTCCATGTCTCTCTTGTGCTGAGGACATCAGCTTTGTATTTCAAATAACACAGATTCTCAGGACTTGAGTTAGGGGGAAAAAAAACCACTCAAATAGATTATGTGGTCAGAAAACAATAGAAGTTGATGTTTGGGCTTTGAATGGGGGTGGTAGTTTCAACACAGGTGGAGAATACCCAAGCTTCAGGACCATCCCTGCATGATAATGTGAACATAGAAGTTAGCTTAAAAAACCAGTGTTGTACAAAGACTGAATCTATTTGGCAGGTGCTATGAAAATCCCAAATTTTAAACTTAATAAGGTGGTACTCTAATGCCAGCAATGCAATCAGCAGAATTTCACATGGTTGGTTGCAGGACCGTGTCCTGCAAGCAGTCCCTTTCTCTTCACCTCAGATGGTCTCTGAGGGAAGAAGTACCTTAGTCAAATTCATTTCACCATGGCTTAGTGCTTTCTGATGTTCACATTTCATACATCCTAGTCTGAGACCTGTGCAAAGAAATATGGTGCTTTAGGTCACGACTTGCTAGAAGTGCAGTACTGTGGTTGTAAAAGAGTAGTTGTAAAGGCATATTTTAATAATTGGCATTGTTTCACAATGTAACTTCAGCCCATGTAACTCACTTTATCTCTCTTTTTCCATCCAGAGATAGAGATAATATATTTCAGTCCAAATAAAGACAGAGAACATTGGCTTTTTGCTAAAATCTCCCCATAGATAAAGAAAGAACAACACAAAGCCTGAGAAATGGTTAATTTTAATTTGCTTATCGTCTGTTTAGATTGCACATACATGTTTAAATGCAAAAAGTCAGGAAATGGCTAACTAAAGCTAATCAAAGCAAAAAATACAGATTTCTTAGGCAGTTTCTCCTGTGGCTCGGTGTTGTGCTTCTGGTCCTTGGGACAGAAAGGACCCAATAAAAGGGAGTTAACTGCACTATTTATCATTGTCAGTGTTCTGCAAGGCTAGTATTACATAAAACATTCATCCCTGGTGAAATTTAACCATTTAACCTTTCCAGTTCAAACCTTCTTCAGTGTGTAACAGAGTCTTCTAAGTTTTATAGCAAGATGAAGAAGAAGAAGGTATGCTGAAAAGCAGTAGTAAAGAAAATCCGGAAGAATGGCATATGAATTATTTTTTTGCTTACTCTAATTTTTAGGATTTTAGTATTTAGTCAGTTATTTACAATGATGAGAACTCTCCTCAGACCATATTTTTATGAAATGAATTAAAAATCTACTTGAAATGAATACTAATTAAAGGCATTCTTCATTAAAGTACTTTGAAAAAAGCACTAGAGCTTCAGAAAGGACATTTTGAAGCAGCTGTGGATTATGTTAAAAAACAGATTGCATTCAGTTTACAATACTGCTAAAAAGAGGTAGTATAAACATTGTCTTGCAAAGTGGATCAATTTAACCATCTTTTAAAAATACTTGAAGTGTAAAAGAATTTTAATATATAGGCGTATTTAAAGAAATTCTGTGTCAAGTGTTTATTAAAACTGTAGGTTATTAAAGTGGAAAAAACTTTAAAAAACCATATAGACAGCTTAAGGATGAAAAATCAGTTATTTTCACATTCCAACAACATTTGGATTAGTAATACTGCAAGGAAATGTTTAAACTTTATTTTTAAATTATATCTTGTTTAGAAATAAAGATAAATGCTTGTTCCTCTTGAGTTTTACAGTTCTCTATCTCAATGCCATATCTAAATTTTAGAACTAATTCAACTTTTGCTGATCTGTTGCTTTGTTACACTGATTTCTTGTTCATTCTAGACACCTTAAGACAGTTATGGAAAGATGAGGTACCAGATGTCTGAAAGTAAAAAGGGAATTGTGGTGCCTAAAATATTTTTTCCCCAGAATTACCAATATACTTAGAGATGCCTGGCAATTTTCAAATGGGCAAAAGGAACTTGTGTAGCTACATTTATGTAAAGTCCATAATTTTTTTTTTCTCAGAGGAGTGTGTGCACTTAGCTCCCCAACTGATGTAATTTACATTGCTATCGTGGAGAAATTGTGGCTGCAGATCTAACAATGATACATTTGAGCAATCTTCCAAAAGTTTTTGAAAGATTGAAATTTATAAACACATAATCCAACTACATAGGTGAGCAAATAATATAAATTTTTTATTGAGCTGTATTTTAGACTTTGCTAATGTACTCACCTAGCAACAGGAATTAAGCTGTCTTTTTTTTTAGCTAGGGAACTGGAAAGAATTAAATTGAAAATGAACCATTTTTTTGTGAGGCAATGTGAAAAATGTCCCTCTGGACCACTTCTTTTTACACTGCTTGCATCTTCATGCTTGGCTGAGAGAGAGATTTGTTATCCCTAGCAAACCATGGTGAAAAGCGTTTGGCTGTGCTATAACAACTGAGACTGAGCTCTGAAGAGGATGTCTAGTCTGCTACATTCTTAAAACACACCAAATTAAGTCCTTAAGTAATACAGCTAAAAAGAAACAGGAAAGTGTTTCAGTCCAGTATGTCTAAGAAACCATCCTTTTATAATCCCAAGGATTTATTAACAGTTCTGAGCTATTGGTTTTGCAAAGTTAGAACCCAAAGATAATAAATACTGATATGATTTTTAAGTAACTTCTTTATCCCCTGCTTTCTGTTCAAATACACTGGTGCTTTGGAAATAGATGTATTGCTAATCTGTTGAAGTAAGAAGCTGGTTTTTTTCTCAAGCCATTCATGTATATCCCTCTAAAATTGCCTTTGCTTTTCACTTCCAGGCTCTTGAGTCGGGAGCCACCTTTGACATGGCATCTGATGAGAGTGCTGCCCATGTATTGGGCTTGAGGTACAATGTTCATGGTCAGCTCATGTCCTCGGTAGCTCCCCCGTGTAGGTGTTGACCCCGTTCATGCTGACAGCCGTTTCCTTGTCTGCCCTGACACTGTGAACTCCGTGAGACAAGGGCCAGTAGGGTGGTGAGAGCAAAGATACCTTGGTGAAAATACATGATCTGTTTTGTGAAACTGCTGAGTATATGGCATTGTGATGGCAGACTAGGTGAACCCAGTGAGTAGCTGGATACCTCAACCTGTATTTTGATGTCTGTTTTTATTATAGAGCTGTACAGGGCAGATTAAAGTAACTTCATTTTCTACCAGTTTAAAATGAGTCATTGGAGGAAAAAGGACAGCTGCTATATTTTGTAATGAACCATCTGGCATTTCTTGGTGGATCCTCTGATTCCTAATTTACTACTGAATTGTGACAGCATGCAAATCAAAATTATTGATTGTATGGAATCAGTGTTTCCCTCTGGCAATTCTGTTTCTGTCAAAGGATAGTCACAGGAGGGATAAGGACCTCTCACACTGAGTTTTGCAAGCCTTGAAAGGCGTCTATATAATTTGCCTTTTTTTTGGTAATTATGCTGCTTGACATTTATTCTGGAAGACTGACTTTCCAGATGATCACATCTGATCTGAACCTTACAGAAAGTGGCACTAATCGGTTTTAAGGTTCCACAAGGGAACTCCTGTGTAAGGTTCGTATTCTGTTTTGCTGCCTTTCATTCATGGCTTTTTAAAAAAATTCAGCTGCTAGGAGTTTAAGAATAAACTAACTGGCTAGCTGGAATTAGAAATTAAAAAAATACACGAGCAATAGAGGATTAACTAGTCAAGTAGGGGACTACACAGTCAATCAGGATTTATTTTAAAATGCTCTAAATAAAACATATCTTTGCTTTCACATAGATAATACATACCATGTACCTACCACTAAGTCTGTCTTTAGAATCAACAACTTCTAGTGGCTGGATGAAAAAGATGGAGTTAGGAGGAAAGCATCTGCACACCAGCAAGTATGTGATACCTCCATCTTGCTGCCAAAAAAAGATTATAAAACGTGATTTCTAGAAGAGAAAGTTAAAAAAGAATGGAAAAGAGGAAATTAAAGTTGAGTAAATCAGAGCTAGAAAAGGCATAGGATTAGGAATGGTAGGGGTGCAGCAAGGTGTCAATAGAATGCAGTAAACCAGTAGATAATCAGGCAAAACAGTGCTAGACAGAACACAGGCAAAAAAAACCCCAAATTGCTTCAGGAAAACCACTCTTAAAGAACAGAAAGGAGTGGTGAAGACTGAACAGTAATAGAAAACTTTCCTGAGGTTCAGACTGACTGAAGAAACAGTCAGGGATCGTCTTTAGCAGTGCTCCTAGAAAAAGTAAAGAGAGCCTGAACTTTGAATAGCGACAGTGATCAATCGCAAACTGGGACCCCAATCTGAGACCTAATTCATCTTGCTGTTAGGCATTGAAAGTGACTGGCTCCTACATTCAATTTCTTGTGCCACGGTCATCCATTAAGGCCTTACATCTTTGCTTAGCAGTGTCAACGTGGTTGACATACTGAGTGTGAAGCCTCAGAACAACCTGCTGTGTCTTTTCTTCCTTGGGTGATTTGTTCATAAGCATCAGGTCACTCCACATCCCCCAGTATATTATGTAGTTTGTTTATATAGTTTTGAACCTGAGGAGTGTATTTGCAGTTACTCTGTGTTTTTAGAGCTGCAGATCTAGGAAATGTCTGCTACTTACATATTTATGTTTTTTGAGGCAGTATTGTTATGAACGGAGTCAGAAACCTCTATGAAAAGGTTAACTCGTTTATTCCTAATTGCAGCCGAAAACCAGAGACTCCTGGGCAGTCCAGGGTCTAACATGGCAATCCAGGCAAAATGCATCCACACAGCACCAAAACCTCCCTCCCTGCGCCCTGGCCACCCACCGTAAAAGTTGTGTTTTCCCCAGAAAAGCAGTCCCTTTCTCCCCCCAGACGGATATTGCCCAACCCCCCGAGTCCAGGTCCTTGCTCTTGGAAGAAGTCATTAACTCCCGTTCAGCTTCCTGATGGTCCACAATTGTGGTTTGATTGTCCTGGGCGTTGCCTTGGGAAGCCTCCGCTGTTTCTTATCTGAAAATAAGAAACCCCAGCCCCACTTCCCGTACATTCAAACGCTTTTACCAACTTAATAACTTTACATTACATTACTGGCCCAAGAAACCCAAAATTGTCCGTAACAGTATTAGCCTCAAAAATTCTCTAGCAATGAAAGTACCTTTTACAGCTGATGAAAGCAAGCTGACTGTTGTGCAGTGCACTGACTATACAGCTTTCCCTAACTGAAGCAGAATGCAACCATTTTGGAATGGTTTTGGAATTTTACCACTGATCATTTTCCCACTGACATATCCAGGGTAGTCTATGGGAGGAGTTGCATGAAAGCCGACATTATTAGTTCACATATACAAGAGTGCAACATCTTGCTGTGTAGGAAAGAGCTAAGTAGAGCAGATATTTACTGACATTTGTATTCATCTGCTTACTTCTTCACATGTAATTAATTATGCCATTTGAAAACAACAGAAAATGACCTTCAGATAAACTAGGCACATACTAGGTGCTGTAGTGAGGGTTGGAGGTAAAATTCATTGATGCTAAGTCAAAGCATGGCACCTATTCAGTATGGAGTTGCAGCCAGCATATATTATTTGCTTAATATTGACATCACTTGCATATCTTCATACTTTGGTGGGCTGAGTGGCTGGGTCATAACCTCTGAGTGGTATCTCAGATATTTGCATTCTATGTATGAGAAGACAGTTTCATTGAAAATCAAAATATTCCTTGCCTGTGTGTCCTACTGCTTAGCCAGCATTTGGAGACAGACAATTTCTTTTTCACCTCTTCACCTAGATAAATATTTTTCTAATCAGCAGGAGGATTGTTGATGTGTTTGTGATGGCCCAGGTTCCATGCTGGGCTAACTTCAAGAGTGTCCACTCTTTGGCTTGGCTGTCATTTGGTTAGTCAGACTGAGCACATAAGTAATTGCGGAAAGTGTGATTTCTGGAGACATTGCCCCACAAACAACTACTCTGTTACTGTGGAGAGCTGATCAGAATGTCTCTGTGCTTGCTAGTGTAGAAAAATATGTAATTACTGAAGAAATTAGATGTTTCACTGCTATAGGAGGAATTACTTGCTGGACTGCCCTTCAGCCTTGCTACTTTCTAGAGCAATTCCTTTGACACCAAATAGGTAAAACATCTTTTAATAATATTACACAATAGCTCTGAAACCTCATTATGCGTCATGACTCTACTGTAGGTTTTCTGCCTAATATTACTGTTACTATTACTATTACATTGGTAGAATTCTTAAATGAGTAGTTATATTCCTAGTCCCCGGGTCAGTCAGATGAGGACAATTGAATGAGCCGTCTCAAGTGCTAGTTTCATGAAGATATGAACACTTTTTGAGCAGAGACTGTACATGGATGATTTAAAGACTTTAATTCATGATGATAATTAAAACTGTAGTTTTGCATTCACAACATTTGGCATGTTGCTCAAGATGAAAATTGGGGTGCTTTGCATTAATCAGGGTGTGATGATCAGGTAGGAAATGAGGTTATATATTCACACAGCACAGGGTACAGAAACAAAGAAGAGTAGGTCTTCTCTGATGTTATAGTATCTATGCAGAAGTCCCTTCCTTGCACCTCAGGAGCCTTTCTTGCAAAGCTTACCCACCTGTAAAAAGGCTGGCAAAAAGTGATAGTTCTCAGTGAATAGCGATGTTGTCATCATCCAACACCCAAGTTAGAACAGCAAGGCACTCAATTTCCTTCTTGCCTGCAACAATTGTGCTGCATTCACTATTTGTGTGCCTGCTTATGTCAGTCATTTCTTCTTGGTCTCTGAGTAAGTATTGGGGAATTTTGTCTAAATTTGACTGTCATGGGATAGAGACCAGGGCTGTTAAGTTCCTGCATATTTCATGAAGATGGGCATTCATGTAGATGAGAAATCATCCATGGAAAGAAAGGCTCACCCTTTATTAAACATGAGTGAATCCATGGAAAAAAGAGATGTCAGATAGCAGGTCTTTTCCCACTGCTTACAAAGCTACTGATTATGAGATCTTGAACAGGGTTTCAGGCAAGACTGGGTGTCAGGGGGCATCTTGCTTGTGAGAAGACCTGCTGGAGGGGAGAGAGTTTCCATGGGAGTTAAAATTGCTGGCAGAGCTCTATGACCAGAAGGCCATAAATGTTGTTCCTGAGAATTTCATAAAGTTGGGGCACACAAGCTGTAAAGCAGTATTAATCCCTCTGTGGAAAAATATGTTTCCATATGTAGCGCATTTTAATGTTTTTCAGGACGGTTCCAATAAATGAACCACTTCCTTAGTCCATGGGAATTTACAGGAAAATAATTTTTATGTATAGTTTATGTTGCGTAATGAAATTATGAATAAATGTAAACAATATATTTATTTACATTAGAATGATACAAGTTGCTTTTGTAAACATGCAGATAGTTATTTATCTTTGCAGCTTATGTTTGCGTTTCCTATTCTGTTTTGAATCATGAAAAAAGCCAGGTATTTGTATTCATTTTGCATGCTCAGCAGTCTGAAAAGAGACAACTGAAATCACTCAGTTGCCTTATGTGGACTAAGAATGATGCTGGCAGGGATTCAGGTGATCAGGACTGGGCGAATGCTGAAATGAAACCTCTTCCTGTGCTGGAGGACACACTTGGTATCTTGTCTTTCCCCCACTCACCCATAACATTTACACTTCATCTTCAGGTAGTGGTTTGTCACATAAATCTGCATTGTGATCTTCCTGGGGGCTGTTAGCTTGTTTTTCCTGGCTGCTGAGGAAATTAGTATGTATAGCCAAAGACGAATTATTTCCAATCAGGAATCTGTTTGCATGTTTTTAACTAACATCTTTCCTTTGGAGTAGTTACAGGCTTCTGTGAATACAATATGTTTCCTTACTTTATAGGCTGTATTTATTAAAACAGGTGAATTAACAAATTGCTGCCTCATTAAAAAAGTGAGGCACTATGTACAGCATTTGCTTTTTCAGAGACCTGTTTTCTGATACCCTCATCTTCCTCTTTCCCTAAATAAATGCTTTCTGTGGAGTGAGATGGGAAAGTTACTGTAAACAATTCAGGGGCTGCACTGAGTCCTTACATTTGCTTTGGAATTTGTTGGTGCAGCTGAACCTACTGCACTGCCAAGAGGCTACACATGGGGTTGTGTAGAGCTCTGTGATGGGTTTTCTTGGTCTTCCCCTTTTATTTGTGAGTAGATGCTGAAGATACACCCCAGAGTGAATGAGAACTGGTATTCAAATCTCTCCATACTATAACCTCACTTTCTCCATGCTTGAACGCTCAGCTTGGGTTTTGTGTCTGTTTTTCACTTTCAGGGTGACAGGTAAACCTCCTTGACCAGCACATGCTGGCCCCATGAGCTGGAGTGTGTGCTCTGCCACCACAGGCTTCACACTCGTACAAACCTCTGCATTTCGGGAGAAGAAGCAGGAGAAGCAGGAGATTCTGGAAAGAGAAATCCTGGCATGCTCTGTGAGGAAACTGCCATTTCTTTTCTCGTGTCTGCTTGCTGCTCCTCTGTGCATGAAGGCTTCAAGCCATATAATATGCATTAGTACATAGCCTATAAAAAGCTATAGTATATAGCCTATTTTTGCTATAAAAACCAAACTAAACCAGCATGCCTCATTAGTCAAATGGAGATGCAGAAGAGATACTGTTCTGAAAAGGAATTATATACACTGCAATAGTATTCACTAGGACACCCAACCTGTACATTTTTCTTATCCCCTTCCAGACAGCCCTTCATGTCATCCTTTTGGGGAGGCCTGCCATTTAAACTGTAGGCTTTTGGGTCAGGGACCATTATTCTGGGTGTCTATGATTCTCAGAGTGAGGCAGCAGCTGATGGAGCCTGCAAGTTGCTGCTGTGCCCTGTACATGTGAGATAAAAGTGGTGACATTTGCAGGGGCAACTGAACAAAGAATTTTATCATATATGGCCTTTAAATATTGACTAATTGGTTTAGCGCTTGAGAAATATTTGGGGCTTGTGGATTTGTCTATTGAAACTGTAAATAGCTGCTGCGAGCAGTCTCCAGCTGGATTCAGAGAACACTGCTGGTCACAGTGACCTTCCCTCCTGTTCATTTTTTGTTACTAAAAATAGTTGGAAAAAAGAATTAATCAGGACTGTCATTCACATTATCCAAACTATATTAATTCCTATGTTAAAACGTACCTTTTGTGAAATGAAGCCATTTTTATGAGAAGGAAACTAAACTATGTTGAATTAAAATGCCAGAGGTTGTTACAGCTAGGTATTTATATAGATTTATATACTCAATTTTCCCTGCTATTTTATGAAATTCTCATGATAGAAATTGTTTTCCAGAATCATAAAATGTTTTAGGAGAATTATAGGCTGTGGGTAATAGATTGGATTTTTCAGGAATGAATGGCTGCCCTGCTTGCAAAATCAATTGTGGAGCAGATGACATGGTGGTGTAGTGAATTTGCAAAGCTGTGGCCAGGTAGTGATGAAAACCTAGTAATATTTTGATACATTGATAAACAGGAAGCATTTATTTGAAAAATATGGTGGATGACCCTATCTTGATTGTTAATCCATGATGACATTCTCAGTGAATAAAACGTTAATTCTCACTGAAAGTCTGAACACATAAGCAGACTTGTCTGTGCTAACTCAGTCCATGGGCTTACCAAAAGAAGTGGAAGAGTTTTTCAGACAAACTAGATGAATTTGCTCTCCTAAGTGCCTCTGGTCTTTAAATCTCTGATATATTTTGTAGTCTTGAAGCACTTTACTGCATGCATAACTGGTTAGCTGATACTGAATAATGCCTACCACTCCACCGAGAATTCCTGGTTGCCTTTCCTCTCTTTTATTCGATGTAAAGTTCATACCCTAAGATAATATAATTTAGTTCAGCTTATTCTAAGCTACATAATAAGGGATCCTTAGCTTTCAGGGGTTTTGGGTTGCTTTCGAAGGAGATCCAAGAATTAAGATTTTGCCAAAAATGTCCCACCCCAAAACTGTGAAACCTCCAGGAGTATCACTCAGTATTTCCTGCTGTAAGCAAAAACTTTGGACATTTTTCATTAACGTCTTTCTGGCCGTGCCTGTGCCACTCAATAGGATGGGATGAGGAGATCCCTAAGGAAGGAAAAATCAAAGTATTTCCCACAGCAGCAGCAGTATGGTTGTCTCAGTGTGTTGCCTATACCCTTAACCAGCCCTTCTGAGGTTGCAGAAACTTTGTCCTGCAGTATCCTTTCAGGGTAAAAGTTTTATAATTTCTGTCAAAGGTTCAGACTACTCCAGTGGATATTTTTCTGAGAGGAAAAATAAAAGCCTGCCAAAATTTTACAGCTGGCTCTTGTTGTTAATGTAGGGAGTACGCATGGTGTTTTTCATAGCTAATAAAGATGTTGATGTCCTACTTTATAATGAAGCTTAGTTTTGACTGTGGAAATGTGACTGATTCTTCCACAGATTTAACACTGACATCATAACTCAGCTAGTGCTATGCTCACTTTCTTAGATCTCTCACCTAGCAGCACCTTTTGCTGAATTAACCCTTGCCTTTTCTGTCTCACTTTTGAAAGTTTGAAACCAGTCTCCTTGCAAGTATTGAACACCTAAAACCATTGCTCAGTCCAAGGGGCCCTGCCTCTGTTCCTGGCTTCATTTTGGCATCACTAACCTGTAACTGTATTGAAATGACTTATTGAATAGGACCTTAAAATGCCAGCTTTCTATGTACCCTATCGCTTTCTGCAAAGTCCTCTGAGCTGCCGGTTGCTCAAGTAATAGTCTGATTAGCCTGTGGTGGTTAATCACTTCATCTTTGCTGAAAAGAAGGGCAGAAAAGCAGGGAGGTGGAAATTTTCTCTGTGTGTCGTGTTTAGTACAGGTGGTGACAAACACTGGTGCTGGAAGGATTTATCCGAAGTGTCTGGGTTCCCAGCAGATGGTGCTGCGCTGGTGGCCATGAGCGAGGGATGTGTCCAGGACTGACAGCTCCTCGCTCCGGTACCTGCCCTTCTCCACCACTTTGTGAGATGCAACTTGAGATGCAAAGTTTATTGAGGGAAAGGCATCCAGTGGACACTGGAAACCTCCACTGTGCAGTGTGGAAGTGGCCTGTTAACACAAGTGCATAGGTGCTGCACAATCTGAATTTCCCCTTGTGGTGTTTCGTTATGTTTGTGTTAATCTTTTTGTATTGTATTCCCTCAAGGTTTGCATAATTTGTATAAATATACAACTTACTTCTGGGGCTAGAAATTACGTGCACCTTCGTTTTGTCAGTCCTCTTAGATGGGCCAGGGCAGTGGTCCTCTTTCATTCTTGATTAAGGAATTATAGAACCTTTTGGTAAAGAAAGAAAAAAAAAATCTTGGTCTAATTTCCTACTCTGCTATTTTGGAGTGATTTGTAAATGTGAAAAGCACTTGGCAAGTAGGTAAGCAAAACTGCGATTTTTATGGTTTGCTTTATAAAAATTACATTTTTGCTATTGTAACCACAAGCACTGTACTTAAGAATTAACACTAAAAAAGGTGAGTTTTCACTAAGCTCTGGCTTGTGCTTCTTTATCAGGAAGACGCTGGCAACAGTCAGAAATGATTTTGGAGATAGCCCCCTGCCGTATGGAGGACCATTTGCCTGTGACCCATGTAGTGGCTAATAGGGGATCAGAGGTCCTGACTAGTGGGGAAGGGACCTCATAAGTGACCTCACGGCTGATAAGACCAGCCCTAGCAAAAGTAACTTTTTAATATTTAAGTCTTCTCACAGATTTTGTCTAATAGTTTGAGCAGACAAGCTTTTTAGGGCGGACTTCATGTCACTGGCATCTTTTGTCCCTCATCTAAACATGTTTCATAGTGTTTAGATACTGTATTTTGAGTATGTGGGAGGAAGAAAAAGTATGTGCAAAACGCTGTGAATTACCCTGTGCTTTGGAATACCACTTGATTTTTAAAGAGCTTACTAGAAAGGTCATAGTAACAATATATTAGAAGCCTTAGCATTATTTAGTAGGAAGTTTTTTTAATCCTGGAGTCAAAAAACCTGGTTGTCAGTGTTGAATGTAATCAGGTAGAAAAAGCATATAAGAAATCTTCACAAGCAACAAAACAAACCAGCTCAATGTTTTTTCCCTTGCAAGGCCATGGCCTTTTCATCACATTGACCATGTAGATATAGCAGGGTTTGCAGTATTTTCTCCTTTGCCTTTGTGATTATCACTAAGCAACTGGCCCCTCACTGTTTCTGTGCTCAGATCTGGTTTAGAGAGATTTGCCTTATTTTGAACTTTTTCTCTTTTAGAAACTGCATCAGGAATTAATGGACTAAAAGGAAAATGCCTTGGATGAGTGACATTTCTTTGTTGAAGAATTAGAAATCACATTATCTTCTCCAGCCCTCTGTAAAGAGAACATGGAAAGTGTCTCTGCCACCCCCACAGCATCGTAGTGCTGTTGAAATTTTGCAGGTTTGGAGAAGGTGAATTTTGGAGATGCCTACAAACAATATAGCAAATGTATGTGCTTGCACATAAATGTCCTAGTTCAGCAGTTGAGTAAATCATATGCTGTCAGTGCAGTTCAGATGGTTTGCTACACTGCAGCACAAGACAAGGTCCTTCTATGCAGAAATCCAATTTATATAACCTCTTTCCCCCTGAGGATGAAATCTACTGAACAAAAAATCTTCCTGTACTGCTTCTTTTAGGTAATTTCCTGGGAGGGGGGAGCTGTCTATAATCACAGAGTTTGAGCTCCACTGGTACATAGAATCATAGAATCGTCAAATGTTAAGGGCTTGGAATGGACCTTAAAGGCCATCTAGTCCCAGCGCTCCTGTCATAACCAATAAACCTTTCTGTCCCATTCCAACGTGTGTTTGAGACAGTGGGATATCACACACTAGCTATGGGAGAGAGAATTTTTAGGTATATGTCTAGATTTTCTTCCTAAACACTGGGCATAAAAACGAGTGCAACAAGAAGTGTGTGTCCTATGCTACCTCTATTCCATGCTCACTGAATCTGCTTAAAAAGAGTGGTAGCTTTTTCCAGAGATGCTACGGTCTTATAAACTGCATCACAGATTATTCAGGGTATCAGCTGAGCAAAGCCTTTTGCTAGCCTCTATTTAGTATCAACAAAGAGAGATAAAAGAAAAGGATGTCCTGGAGATTTTCCTACGGCAGACTTCATCCCTTTTTATTCCACCATGAAACGAAGAGATATCCCTGAAGGTGCCACACATTTATGATACAGGAAGCACAGAGATGCTTTGTAGTAAAGCAGCAAGATGCAAAAAATGGTGTGCAACCCCATCATTACGAAATGGCACATGTCATGTTTATAAAATGGCTGTTGCTGACCTGAGTTACCTGGTTAGTTCCTGGGTAAAGCTGATCACCCTCAGTGTCAAATATCTTCAGGAAATAAAGGGAAATAAAGTGACTCTCAACTCCTCCTTTTTTTTTGTGCCTTAATCCACTTCTGAATGTCATGGAAATATGGGTTGCTGTGTAGCAAAAATCTGTATTTTTAATTCAAGCTTTAATTCCGTAAATGATCATGTTCTTCAGTTCATCTTTATACCAGACTTTCATTAATAAGTAGTAGGAAATTATCTGAGAAACTTCATTGCTTGATACAGATGATTGTGGCAAGTTAATTGCTGGTTCAAAATTCCCCCCTTATGATTAAAGTTTCAGAGAGCCTTATGACACAGTTATGGGACACTGCTGTTCTTTGAGATTAGTTGTCTTTCATTAAAGACTAGTTTTACAGCTTCTGGTATTGGATTTGAAGAAACCTCATTTTTTTCCCAAGCAGATAAGAGCCATTCTTCTCTCTCTGGTGAGACTGAATTGAAGGGGGGCATACTGTCTTGCAAAGATGGTATGAAAACTCCCATTTCTGGACGACAGGCGTAATAGGAAATGCCATTCCCACACTCGACAGACACACAAGGGAAAGCATGCTCTGGCCCCAGACAATCAAACCTTTAATTGTAAAGCTAATGTTGATTTATTGCAGACTACAGCGTGATTATTTTTTTTCCCTTGGCACTTACTCAGAGAAGCCAGGTCTCTCCCCTTTCCCTTGTGCCATTCCCCGTGCGTGGCATACGCCATGGACTAAGGTAGCTGCACTCATGCCCGGAGTCGCAAAACTTCCCCTTACAGCAGCGCAGCAAGCTACCATTTATTTTTAATTGCTCCCCACCGTGTAGGCCAATTAAGGATGAAGCCAGCAGGGCAAGGATCACTGGCAAACCTTTGAAGGGAGCAGACCCAGCATTTGCTTCGCCGGAAGGCTGCCATTCACACATTTGTGCAAGAATGCAAACAATTGGGCTCACTCAGTGGGATCAAGTGCTATCTAGTTCAGTCTGAACCACTTTCTAGTGCAGATGGCAGTGAGAGTGGCAGCACCACAGAATATTATCCTCGGGGTTAGAAACTTTCCAAATGAGATTTCCATTCGTGACCCTCCCCATTTCAGCAGGAAACACCTGCTAAAGCAGCTTTAGGAAATGCCTCTCATTAGCAGCTTCTGTTTGAGCTCAGGTTTTCCTAGCCATCAGAGTCCAGCAGGCTTAAGAAGTTGATCTTTTGATAATATGAAAGGGAAAATACTAGAGGATAGTGGGTACAGCCAACATTTTGGGCTCGTGTTTTCTACCACCTTAGTTATTCCTTTAAAGTCCTTGTTTGACATATTTATTTTTCCTAGCTTTTGAACCTCCTAGAAAAGAGGATTTCTGGGCATCCTAAACCGCTTGGCCATTCCCAGGAAATCCTGGATGAAGGGTTTGCTGGTTAGATTGGAATTAGCAACCTAATATGTTTAATGGTTTGGGAAAAGAATGAGTCTGCAAATTTGGTCATGAGTGTTGTGAGCAGTCTGTGCTTTCCAGCTTCCACAGAAGAGACCCAGGATTTATGTCTAGTTTCACACACAGCTGGGAAGTACCAACCAGAATGCACAAACCCAAAAATCACTGCAAAAAAGTAGAAAACTCAGTTTTATCCTGGGTAAAGTTTTCAGGAGGGCTTGCTGTCACTTGCAGTGGGCTTTTACAAACTGTCAGTTGTGGCTCACACATCAGCAAGGTTGTGTCTGCTCAGTGTTAGGGACACACAAATGCTGGGCTCGGGAGGGGTTTGGGGTCCCTTCGTGTCTGAATGCACAACATACAGGTAAATGTTAGTCAAAATAAACCCAAATTCTGTCTTTGTTCTTCTGTTCATTGCATGAGGAACCTGCTGGTGTCTCCATGAGCTCGTTCCCCAGGGAAGCTTTCCAGTTACCCACTGGTTGGGATGGTGAAAGCAGTGGGTGCAGCCAGTGCTTCTGGCTAATGACACTGACCTGCCCTGCTGATTGTCTGCATGTCTCAGTGATGCCAGCTCCACAATTTTCAACCTCTAAAAAAAGAAGAATTAATTTTTAAATGCCTCCATGCTTTCCAGTGGAGGAGAAGACCCTGTATGAGAAATCTTAGATTATGAACAACTAGCCTTTTAAGAATCACTTAAAATTCTGGCCACAGCTTGTATATATGCACAGGGGTCTTTTCTAGATGAAGATAGCCTTCAAAGTGCTCATTAAACCTCTTACCTGGGTGATTGTTTAGTCATCTCTCTGGGGAAGCCCTATATGACTTAAAGGGCTGATGTCAGGTTTTAAATGCTATTCTTTATACAACAGCAATGGAAAATTATGCAGCTGAACTGAGACTACAGTTCCATCATGAGAAATGTTTCATTTCACATGTATGCCATGCAGCCTGGTTTTGCGTGTCGTAGAAAACAGCCCCTCCCTGGTTTGTCTGTATATTGGATTTCTCCACAGAAACTCCTGCAAACATCTACGAGGCAGAAGGCCAGTGTGACTTGGGTTATTCCCAGGTGCTTTGCACCTCCCCAGGCCCCTGCAGCACATCTCCCTCCTCCCTTCCCTGAGCAGCTCCTACTGCCAGCGCAGCCACTGCAGCTCAGCCAGCAGAAAAGAGGAGGAATTTCCTGACACATGCCGAGCCGCAGGAGCCCGAGTTCCCCGGGCTGCTGGGCTCTCACTGACATGGCATTGATGCTGCAGATGAGAGGACTGGCATGTCTCTAGGGCTGGAAAAGAAATGGAGCTTCTGCGGTTACTTCTGTTCTGATCCTAGTTTCTCTCTCCCTGTGTGACTGCTTCTTAAGATTTCCCTGCATGTAGACTTCTGGGGATACTGCAGCTTTCAGTGCCACATGAAGTCGTTGTGAGGATCAGTTACTGATGGTTGTTAAAGCAAACCAGCTATTAACATTGCTAAGGGTATTTTCTTTTTTGTTGTTACATTAAATGCATCTCAGCAGTAATGTAAGATTTAAATTAAATTTCATCTTTCATGACACCAAGAAAGGACCATTGTTTTACAAACTGCTCACGTATCTGATGGGTGTAACTTTGTCCTAAATTTTAAAAAGCTAATATACAAAATATGTATAAGATGAATTGCCATGTTTATGGTTTTTTTTGTTTTCTTTAGATACCAGTAACATCACTATGTTATAAGGATGGAAATTCTCAAACAGTGTTTTCTGGAAAGAAATTCAGCTTCTTAAAACTGTATAAATACTAACTGAAAGAAGATTGTGCTTTTCTGATAATGGAGTAATATGGTCCCTCTGTACACTTTAATCTGGCATTCGGTGATTGTACAGCACAGTGATCTAACAGTCTGCAGACTTCAGAGCCTGGATTCAGCAGTACACTCAAAATTGTTTTCAACATGGTAGAGAATCGCAGCGAGGGAAGAGACAAAGCTGTTCAGTGTTAGACAAGGGTTTATCACCCTTATTGCCAGTGCTGTATGTTTTGTAAGTTAGGATTTGACTGAATGTCTATTTATATGGCTGTTATAGAAGTATATGTGTGTGTGTGTTTGGAATGTGATTTTTCAAAAGCAAGCTGGATTTGCACGCCAGTATGTAGTTAATCATTTTACTATGATGCTTATATCATGAAAGCTCAATAACTGTGTTACAACCCCCTCAATATTACGATGGTTTGTCTTGTTTTCCCCATGATTCATAAGTCCATCAATACATCGAAACCAAGTTTATATACTAAAACAGAAGCCTGTCATTTCAGAGGAAAAAACCTTGTTAGATAAAAGTAAACTGCTAACTTATATTCATGAGCACCTATCAGCTTTTAATAAGGTGGTGTCCAGTTCACACCAAATGCCATATCCTGCCTTGTGTTGACAATGCTATCTCAGCCTGGGGATTTGGCTTGTTATATTTGCTTCCCATGTCTTTGTAGTCAGAAAGTCTTTGAAAGAAAACTTTTGTTCTGATTTCTCGCTGAGATGAGAATCACATTTCTGTTGACGGGGAGTGGCTGGGTCTGCAGGTGCTGCAGTAGTTTTGGGTATTATTTTGTGCCTGTGGCCTGGAAAGTGCTCTTTTGCATCTCCAGAGCTTGAATATGTGCTAGGGCAGCTGAGATGAGAAGACAGACTCAGCCTACCATGACTGTCCATGCTGCTAAAACGGAGTGTAGGAAACAGAGCAGGTGTTGGAGGCTTTAGGTATCACACCCATTGCAACTGAGTCATTGCGTGCTGGGGAGGGAAGATGTCCATGACAGTACAGGCAAGGATGGTCAGGGAGAGAAGATGGCCAAGCTGCAGGAAAGCAGATGGAAAGAACAATCACACTTTGGAAACAAGAGATGGGAAGAAAAGCTGGCTTTGGCTGAAATTGTGAGCGAGACCCCCAGGACCTGGGTTCCCTGTTTGCCTTGGCGTGGGCTCCCTGTGTCATAGTGGCTAACACAAGTGCAGTATTTCTGTCTTTCAGAGCCCACGTGCACCCAAGGTGTCCCTCAACGATTAAGATGATCGTAATTTAGAAAACCTTCTGGTCAGCAAGCTCCAAACACCATAGTAGTGTTCTTTGAGGGAATTTCCTTGCTGGGGTTCTGTACAGTTCAAGCCTCTACAGCTTTTCCCAGGAGCTGTCTGTTGCTTTCAAAAGACAGGTTTGTCCTATCTGGGTACAAATATTTGCCTGTCAGTTTTCATCTGATTTCAGGCTATGGCCAACACCCACTATTCAAGAAATGTGTGTTTTCTCTTGCTAGAGGGATTGCTTTTCTTTCCCCTGTTGACACCAATCACAGTATCAAACATATTCCTGAACCCTTGCTTGGGTCACAAATCTGTAAAACCAGCACTGCAAAGGAGCTAGCATCAACCTAAGCCTGTGCTGGCTCAAAAAAAAAGAGACACTCTCCAAACTCCCTTTTAGATGCACAGTGAGGGGAGAGAGCACAAAACTGGAATTACTGCATGTCAGCAAGTATCTGGAATAGAACAAATGAGGATGTATGTTTCAAATAGGAACTGGACATCTAAATCTCCAGTTTGTTTCAGACTTATTGGTCTTTCATGGTCCGACTGAGAAGCAGTCGTACAGGGGATGGTCAGTGGTATGCCACAAGAACAGTACAATGACTTTTTTTATCTGTGTATTTCAAACACATAAACACTAAAATGAGAAATGGTCTCTCAAAAATCATTATGCCCGAAATGTTAGCAAAAATTATTTCTGCTAACAGTGGTGCAAATAATTCTCCTAGTGCAGCCCGGCATCTATCGTATTAGCCCAAATTTGCATTTGATGTAACTGCATGCCATGGATTTTGTCAGCAATTATCATTCTTTTCAAGGGAGGATGTTTGTGATTTGGGCTGAAATATGCTAATTACTGAAAACCACCGACACGTGAAGAACTCAGTATTTCAGCCTACTGCCGATACCAGCGAGAGCGGTGAATGTGAAATACCACCTGTCAGGCACTTGCAGCAGATACAGTCCACATTCTGCAGTGTCCTACGGAGTAAGAGATGTGGGAAATTAAACTGCTGGAGGGGCGATGCTGTTGCTTGCGTCTACGATCTGTGCACAGAGCAGCCCGGCAGAGCGGCATGTCAGGAATTCCTCCGCTGAGTGGGAAAGGCAGCGCCGCAGCAAGCTGCTGAGCTCGGCAATGCTGCCCATTCCAAAGGGGGAAAAGTTTGCATGGGGATTTTTTTGTTTCTTTAAAAATCCGTACTTGCAAACCAGTGACTTACACACAAGAATAACACCGAGGATTATTTTGAAAGTGCTTTAAAAAGATGGCAAGAGAAGGGGACTGCTGATTGTTCAGAGCCACGCAAAGCTGTTGCTGCCTTTTCATTTCATTCATCCTAAATACCCAGTCGCAGTTTAATTCCTAGATGTACTGTATGCCCTTTCGTGTATAATCAGCCTAATTTGTCTTCAGCTGCAAGCAAGTGAACCAAGATTCATTTAGTTAAGCAAGCTAAGCAAAAACATTCTTTGCTCACAGATGGGTAAGCCAGCCGATATCTTAAGATAAATGAAGGGAATTTTGTTTTCTTTTCTTAGCCACTGTAAGGACTCCTATGGACGGAAGAATGACAAAACAAATTTTGTCCCTCCGTGTTTTTAATTAGTTTAACAGGGAAAGACTAATAGATCTCATCCTGGAATCTGGAATCCTAATTTGCAATATTGGATGTTGTTTTGACTTCAACTGGCACTTTTAACAAATAGACTTTTCACTAGAGGTTTTCAGAAAGACCGCATGTAATATTAGATGAGAGGTACTTAATTAATGTAGGAAAGCGCCAACAAACTATCAGCCAGCACTGACTTGTCTTGGATTTGAAATAAAAGGTATTTGCTCTGTGCTGCCTGCCTAGCAATTACCATTAAATGTGTGTGGATTTAGGCCAATTCTTAATGAAAAGGGGGCCACCTCACAATAAATGTCACCCATGTTGTCTTGGGTTATGCTGATAGTGTAGTGAATGAATCAAACAAAATGCAAACATTAATCTGGCTGACCCCAGGGCAACCAGTGGGAGGCAGAGATCAGCTATGACCCCCCCTTATCCCTGTGCCGTGTCTGAGGGCACAAGGCAAGAGCCAAATCTGCCCATCACACCTCCCACATGCAGAGCAAAAAGATTTGCAGAATAGCTTCAATAGGGCATCATGTTGTCAAAAGGGATTGTACACAGAGCAAAGTGCTGAGAATTGAAACCCTTTTAATCCCAACTATCAATTTGAATATTAGCAGGACTTCCTATCAAGAGAACTGTGCAACCATTTTTCAGCCATATCCTTTCTCCTGACCTCATGCAGGTGAAAGCAGGTGGGGAGGGGAGAAAAGTGCACCTTTCCAGGCGCTGGCATTTTTTTTGTAGAGGAGCAGAGTTCAGGACAATTTGAAAGTGTTTCAGCCTTTCATCTCAGTGTCACATCCTCAGGGGGTCAGGGAGTAAGTGAGTATAAACTCTTTCTGCTCATCTCTGTCTTCCTGGGAGAAATTCTTGAAGGTGAAGGAGCAAGGAAGGACATATCCTGTTCTGCCCCCTGGAACCAAGAGGGCAGTGAGCCCCTCTAACTAGGGATGCAGGGGAAAGAGGAATGGTTTGATCTAGGTTCAGTGGAGAAGGAGACTTTGCAGTGAAGAGGTTAGTTTAGGAAAGAGGAGACTATATCTCCCCAAGACTACAGAGGGAACCCAAAGATTGTAAAAAGTGCACAAATCCTGAGAGCCCTTGGTGAAAGGATTTTGCTTGTTACAGAGTAGGGTGATTGCCTTGGGACCGGTAAGAAATTAGGGAGCTGGATACCCTTTTCTGTCTTCTACTCCCTATCATCATGAATGGCCACCATGAAGGTCCACTCCCTGGTTTCTCACCCATGCTCACCGAAAAGGCAGCAGGGAGCAGGTTGGCAGCTCCCTGGAGCTTCAACATGCAGCAGAGGTAAAAAATCTGCTAACTCCCCAGCCTAAAGTCTCATGTCATCATCGCTACCCTCCTTCTCTTCTTTTTGAACAGTTTGCAAAAGGCAGCTTAAGGTTAAGATTTTCTTTGCCACTGTCCTACTGTCTTCCCCTTGTCCTCTCCCTGTCTTCACCTGCTCCTGGCCAATCTCTACAATAGACACTACAAGAGACACTTTCTGCATGTGAATATTTTTTTAATTCCAGCACTGTGCAAAATGGATTTCAGCCCTGCCTGGGGCCAGGTCTCTGCATGCCCTGCTGCTGGGTAGAGCCTCTTCTCCATTTCAAGCTCCTTCAGGTCTTTCAGCTCCTCCTAGAGCACCTGAAAACCTAAGCATGACCTGTATATTGCTTCCCCTGGCAAACACCGGCTCATCCTGAAGCAGGTCAAGGTAATTACTTGGAAATAAATTCTGTTTAGAGAACTTTTTATTTCTTCAGGTTATTCAGGCAGAGCAGTCAAATGGGGATTTTTGTCATAATCTTCAGATCAGAAGTATGGCATATCTGGGAAGGTATGTTTATATTTTGCACTGGCCACTCACCGGTATAATCACACCTTCAGTCTCACAGCCTCAGCTTTTCTGTGGTAGTGGTGCTCAGCAAGTCTTTCTCTTCTGAGACAACTTCAGATGCACTGATGGAGCGACCTTTGGTATCCACCTCCAGCCCTGGTTGCCTCCCATAATCCCCTTTGGCCCCTGCCATTTGGACGAGAAAACTGCTGCTCTTTCTGTTATTACCTTTTTTTTTTTCCTCAAAAAGTAATCAAATTCATAATAAATCAAATTACTTTTTCAGTTACCTGGTTGTTTATGTAATTGAAGGAAGTGGTTAATTTTTGAGCACAGTGAGTTATTCACAGCACTAAAATTAGTTTTTCTTTTGTTAGACCAGAGTTACATTTGCTGCTGACACAGTTGAGGCACAAAACAGTATTTAGATGAGAGGTGAGAAATCAAAAATGCATTGATTGGCCAAACCCTTCTGTGCCACTGAACACTGTGCAGTGATCTTACTAGCGGTGAAACAAATAACTTATCACAGCATTGGAATTACATGCACGTATTGGGAAATTCTCTTTTTTTTTTGTTCACAAAAGGACTTGATCACATGCCATTATTCAGAGCCTAGCTGAAATCTCTGCAGGCCTTTGCTCTGTAATCTAAAAAGCCCTTTGCTTTTTACTATGGTAGGTTTGGCAGCTACAAGAAAATGCAAAATGATGGCTGTGCTTGTATCGATTATCATCCTAATTCTGCTCTCAATGAAGTCCATCACAAACCTGCCACAGCCTCCCGTGGGAGTGAGTGCAGGCTGTGTATAATTGCGCTTACTTTAATACAAATTTACTTACTTGACACTTGAAATTCTGCATTCTTGCTGCAGTTATGCTGTGAGCAGCATTAAATTAACTGTCTCCTGGAATCAGGCTGAGACCGCTGGTACTCACCTATAGCCCTGTTTTCCTCACCTATAGTCCTATTTTCTGCTGGAGGAGTGACAGCCCCTTGCCTGGAGCAGGTCCTGTAGCAGTACAGGGCTTTCTTCTGCTTCCCCTGGTCACCTGCGAGATCCCTGCAATGTACTATGTCTTTGTGATGGATGTGCTGCCCACTGGCAATTGCTCATTTTGATGCTCTGTGTGATGTCTCTGCTTCACGCCTGGTCCTTATCTCCTTATTTATTTCATGACTCCTCTACCCATTCTGATCTTCAGTCACTCCAAATTCTCTTTGTTGCCTACTTCTCCTGTTTGGTTTGCTCAGTTAGTAGCCTTGCATCTGGTTTTTGGGTCATAGGGAATGAATAGGCTCTGGTTGAATGCCTCCTTCTTCAGGTGGCATGTATCTATAGTTTTAAAGCCATTCAGTGCCTTTTATGGGTTCTTTGCATTGTTCAAACACAGTATGTGTAGACATTTAGCTTTGCCAATAGGACTCCTTCAATTATGTCTTTAATTCAGTCTGCACGAGAGGGGGTCACAAGGCTGTGGCTTTTTCCAGAGTCTATTTTAGGTTTGTGGGCTGGGCAGAGTAACAGAAATTGAGCAGTTTCTACCATCTCTTTAAGAGGCACAGTGTCAACCCGAACAGCCCTGATGCTGTGTTGCACTGCGGAGGATTCACCTGCTCACAGCTGCTCTCTAAGTGTGTCACTGGAGCAAAGCCTCTTGACAATAACCCATGAATTACCTGCTTCTGCTGCGTGCCAGGGCAAGGTCAGGACCTGGTTTTAATCTCGTGTTAGATCTTAGGTGCCTGCATGCACCCACTTTTTGTGTAAGAATCAGCAACTTAAAAACTGGCTGTTCTTTCTGGCTGCAGTTCACCAGCTGCCTGTCAGTGCAATATCCAGGTTCTACAGAGAGCTGCTGAGGGAGGAGGCAGAGCAGGGTATCACAGCCTACTTGGTTTGCCTTTCAGAGACATCTCTCTGCCCTAAAATAACTGAAATACCTCAAAGCATCATTTGCAAATGTTAATATGGAGAGTGCTGGGCACCCAGTGGGTATGGGCATCCAGTTAAGCCTTTAGAAAATGTCTGTCCCAAAGCTGGAGAAGTCTTTCTTAGACTAGTCTTTCTAGATTTGTACTCCCTATTGAACTTATGACCTGTTGCAAAAAAAATAATTACTTTAAAGATCTCCAGCTTGTCCTGGTTTCAGCAGAGATAGAGTTCTTTTTCTTCTTAGTAGCTGGTACAGGGCTGTGTTTTGAATTCATTGTGAGAATAAAGTTGATAACATGCTCATGTTTTGATTGTTGCTGAGCAGTGCTTACACTAAGTCAAGGACTTTTCAGTTTTCCCTGCTCTGCCAGTGAGGAGGTGCACAAGAAGCTGGGAAGGAGCATAGCCTGGACTGTTGATCACAAGTGGCCAAAAGGATATTCCATGTCTCAAAACATCATGACCAGTATACAAACTGGGGGAATTTGGCCAGGAGGTACCAATCTCTGCTCAGAGATGGGCTGGACATCAGTCAATGGGTGGTGAACAACTATAATGTATCAAACATCACTTGTTTTACTCAGGATTTATTTTTCTTGGGGTTTTTTTTCTGCTTTCATTAAATAGTAGCAATAATAAGAAGAAACAACATCACCACCACTATTATTATAATTATAATTATTATTATATTTTACTTTGTTTCAATTCTTATTAATTTCAATTATTACTGTCTCAATCCATGAGTTTTTACTTTTTTCCAATTCTACTCTCCATCCCACTGGGACTGAGGACAAGTGAGGGGCTGTGTGGTGCTTGGTTGCCATCTGGGGTTAAACTATGACACAACTAAGTATCAGCAAGTTAGGGACCCCATGACTACTTCGGGGGAGGACTGTGCAAGCACAGCTGGTAAGAGTGTTCAAAACTGTGACCTTGTGACAGGCCTCTGGTTCCCTGGGTCAAGTCCATACCCCACAGACTTAGTAGATGTAACCAAAGATGAGAACAGTTCACGTAGCTGATTTTTTCATGGCCCATGTATGAGTGGACCTGGTCCTCTCCCCAGAGATCCTCTGTACTCTCACAGTAATGGGATGTGGCTGTACTTTGTATAATTATTTTTTTTAATTTTGGTGAAGAAGTGAATTGGAGCTGAGGTGATCACATTGCCTCCTGGGAGCTTCCTGAGTGACTGGAGCAAAGAGAAAGGCTTGGGAGGAGTTTGGAAATTACGCTTGCACAGAGAGTTTGCTTCACCACAGAACTCTCCTCCAGCCCGGGAGCAAAGACCACTGGGTAGGGTGGAGACAGATATGTAGTAGGAGTTGTGATAAAATCCAGTTTAAACAGGGAAAATACAGTGCATAAATGCACCAAACTCTTTTTATATCCCAATGTCACGGAATGGGTGAGGTTTGAAGGNGAGGTACCAATCTCTGCTCAGAGATGGGCTGGACATCAGTCAATGGGTGGTGAACAACTATAATGTATCAAACATCACTTGTTTTACTCAGGATTTATTTTTCTTGGGGTTTTTTTTCTGCTTTCATTAAATAGTAGCAATAATAAGAAGAAACAACATCACCACCACTATTATTATAATTATAATTATTATTATATTTTACTTTGTTTCAATTCTTATTAATTTCAATTATTACTGTCTCAATCCATGAGTTTTTACTTTTTTCCAATTCTACTCCCCATCCCACTGGGACTGAGGACAAGTGAGGGGCTGTGTGGTGCTTGGTTGCCATCTGGGGTTAAACTATGACACAACTAAGTATCAGCAAGTTAGGGACCCCATGACTACTTCGGGGGAGGACTGTGCAAGCACAGCTGGTAAGAGTGTTCAAAACTGTGACCTTGTGACAGGCCTCTGGTTCCCTGGGTCAAGTCCATACCCCACAGACTTAGTAGATGTAACCAAAGATGAGAACAGTTCACGTAGCTGATTTTTTCATGGCCCATGTATGAGTGGACCTGGTCCTCTCCCCAGAGATCCTCTGTACTCTCACAGTAATGGGATGTGGCTGTACTTTGTATAATTATTTTTTTTAATTTTGGTGAAGAAGTGAATTGGAGCTGAGGTGATCACATTGCCTCCTGGGAGCTTCCTGAGTGACTGGAGCAAAGAGAAAGGCTTGGGAGGAGTTTGGAAATTACGCTTGCACAGAGAGTTTGCTTCACCACAGAACTCTCCTCCAGCCTGGGAGCAAAGACCACTGGGTAGGGTGGAGACAGATATGTAGTAGGAGTTGTGATAAAATCCAGTTTAAACAGGGAAAATACAGTGCATAAATGCACCAAACTATTTTTATATCCCAATGTCACGGAATGGGTGAGGTTTGAAGAAACCACTGGAGGTCACCAAGTCCAGCTTCCCTGCTCAAGCATGTCAGGCTCATTGACAGGCTCAACTTGCCCTATGATCCAGGCTGAATTATCTTGCAAAACAGAGCTTCCAACTTTGCAGGTTTAGAGGCAGAGCCCCATGAAGACCCCAAACACAGCTGGTTTGCACCCTGGACTGGTGCTGCTGTGACTTACACCAGTGCACACTGACAAGCACTTCATGGTAGTCAATCAAAGCTAACTTAGAGGTGTCTTTTCCTTCCTATCCCCATATTTTCCCCCTGAGGTGATCAAATACACAAATACTAATGTGACAAGACACTCATTAAATCTGACAGGAGAGGAGAGAGTTTGAGAGTGGGTACCAGCCATACTGGGCCAAGTTACAGGCAGCTTCTGGCCAGTAGCTGAGCTCTGGAGATGCAGGAGGGTAATGGCAACATTACATCACAGGGCTCTGTCCCTGCAGATAGCCAGGAAAAGAGGAGGGGTGTGCACATGTATGTATGAAACCTGGTACCTCCATAATCAGACTGGGGAGATTTTCATGTGTGGCTGAGAAGCTGTGCTGAGTCTGTCCATGTTTACATCTGTTGCAAAAGAGCGATTTTACAAAGCCCTTGGTGAAATACAAGCCTTGACGGGTTTTTTTTCCCCCCACTCATCATGAAATAAGATTAAGGGAGTAGCAGAAGACATCAGATGAAATAGTGTGGGAAGGGCCAGTCCACTGGCTGCCTGCACTAGCAAAGGAGGTGAGGGCCCAGGGTCCCAAGGGCTTATATGAGCCCTGGTCTCTGGTTCCTGTTCAGCTGAGATGTCTACGAACTCACTGAACACTGCAGAAACTACAGGTGCTTCTCTGGTGGTTCAAGAAGCAGCATGCTTTAGTCCCCTTAAAGTGGCCTACAGAACTCATTTTACCTGGCAATTTGCACATAGACAAGAAATTTTATTTGAGAGAAAAAACTCCCTGTTGCAAGTTTTCCACCCCTCCCACAGCAGCATGCTTGAGGACCAGCGTCCCAGCCCTCTCTTTCCCAAAGCTCAGGCTCTGACTCACCTGTAGAGGCTGAGGCTGAAGACACAGCTGATCTTCTGTTGAGGCTGAAGAAACTTTTTCTGGTTGAGACTTTTGGTTTTTGTTCAGCTGACAAACAGGAATTATTGGAAACTCATTTGCATTGCAAGTGTGCATTAAAATGCATGAGGCGTGTAAGGCTGGGGCTGGTGGAAGAAAAATGTGTGCAATTTGTGGAAACTGTGGATTGTTATGACTCCTGAATTGGCATATTTATATGCTTCATTGTTCTTAGATTTGGGATTTTCTGTTTGTCAAATCTAGTGTGTGTGTGACATACATACCATGACAGACTCTTTGTTGTTTTTCTTTAATGGAAGACCTTTCAGTGCCACCAAGGCCACAGCATAGCCATCACTACCGGGCAGCAGGCTAGATGACCCAGGAGAGATCCTATCCAGCTCAAATCATTCTTTTTCAGGAATTCAGTTGCCAAGCTATGATATTTCTTGAGAATTCATCATACTACAAATCACAGTTGGGGAATGAATACAAATCCTGTGTGATGTCTCCAACTGAGACAGTATTTTTAATCTTCCTTTCTCAGTTGTCTAAGAGCAGTAAAATTGACGGCAAGATTAAGACCTGTTATGCACAGGATCAAAAAATGTTTTTTGAGGCATAACATTAAGAGGTGTTTTTTGATTTTGGAATCCCAAAGGCAGAGGTGCTTTGGAAAGGTGATATATGCAGACATGTACTGAGTAACAGACAAGCTCATTTATCTTAGTCCTCTTTTGCAGAACACTTGGAGGAGCTTTATAGATCCTGAAAAACTTCAGACTCTTGCAGGTAGAAAAATCACTGATGTGAAGAGAACAGATTTTAAATTCTTAACTACTTTTCATATGCTGCTCTATGGGACTAAGAAGTCATATAATGCCATAGCATGTAAAACATTATGTCACTAATTATATAAATTGTATTTCTTCTGGTCTCAGAAATACACAAGTGAAATTTATGAGACTGTATCACAAGTTGGATATTGCCACATAAACATGATAGATACTGCTTTTTCATTAGATCTATTCAGCATTCCTCTCAGGGAACGGATTTATTGGATAAGGTCCTTCTCATCCCCAGAATGATGCAGGGCAGCCTCACCATTACCTCCAGGAGCTGTGCAGACCCCCGCTGTACCTGCTGCAAGCCCCTGGTCCCTGTCATGCCTCAAACCACGGGGCTGTGAGGTGGGTTACAGCCCACATCTCTGCTGCCCGACAGAGAACGAGCTTATTGGCAGCATGACCAAAGCGTCAGCAGAAAAGGAAAAAGAAATTTAAGATCTTGTAGTTTTTATCATATAGGCAGCAGGACAAGCTGCCAAAGTAAGGAATGATTGACTGCTGCTGGTGTTGTCTACTGGATTTCAGGAGCCAGGAATACGGCAGGTGTGTGGGAACTGTGAATGGATGGGGAGAAGAAGGAGCCTGGGAAGTTCCTTTTGTTCAGAGCTGCTCTGAGGGAGGGGCCGTAGAACTGGCATTGTCTTGTGTGACAGAGGTGGTGACAGAAACACCTCAGTTCTCATGAGGGATAATAAAAAGAGAAGTTGTATAGCTTCAGGCAAGAACAAGTTATCCCTTAAAAACACAGGAAAAATACAGTATATTTTAATATATAACTGTGTGGCACTTTTAAGCTAGAAATTGTTATGAACACTAAATATTATGTTCTTTAATGTGTAAAACGGTGACTAATACTATTACATTCTGTCATACAAGAGCCCTTGGGATGCAAATTCAAAGAGACACAATAAATAACCATTAAAAAAAAAAAGGGAAAGAAGGAGATCAGAACCCCATTCCTCATTTTAGTGGCAATGTGCTGATTGACAGCAGACTTATGGAGATATTTCTCCTCCCTGCTTGGGCTGCAGAGCCCACACCCTGTTCAGGGAGAAGAGGGTAGCAAGAAAATGGGTCTGGCTGGCCGCTGCCTCACAGAGCAGCTGAGGATGGGCTCTGCCTGACTACAGATAGCCCCTGCCTGTGTAGAACCTGTGGTTATGCACCTGACTCTTCCCCTCATCTATTTCAAACCAGTGAACATAAGCAGCAATGCTGCACAAGCCTTACGCTTCTGAGCTGTTAAAGTAAAGCTCTTGGTGGGTTTATGAGAGCCCAGCAGCAGCTTTTCCTACAATAGCTCTGTTTCAAAACTGCTGCTTGGGGAAAGTGGCATCTCCTTGCCACCCACTCTCCTGACTCCTGCTGGACACCGCCAGTGCTCTGCAGTGAGGGATACAGCCTTCCTCCCTCCTACACTGTGTCTGCATTCATTTTTTTTGCCGAGTTTCTGCATCGTTTGTACGTGCTGTTGTCAAATGAAATTGCTGCAGGCTGGGGGAAGAGTGGCTGGAAAGTAGCCCAGTGGAAAAGTACCTGGGGGTGCTGGTTGACAGCCAGCTGAACATGAGCCAGTGTGTGCTCAGGTGGCCAAGAAGGCCAGTGGCATCCTGGCTTATATTAAAAATAGTGTGGCCAGCAGGACCAGGGCAGTGATTGTCCTTCTGTACTCAGCACTGTTGAGGGCACACCTCAGATCCTGTGTCCAGTTCTGAGCCCCTCACTGCAAGAAAGACATTGAGGGGCTGGATTGAGTCCAGAGAAGGGCAGCAGAGCTGGTGAAGGGTCTGCAACAGGAGTCCTATGAGGAGTGGCTGAGGGAGCTGAAATTGTATAGCCTGGACAAGAGGAGGCTCAGGGGAGACCTTATTGCTCCCTAGAACTACCTGAAAGGAGGCCTTTCAGGTAGTAGCCAGAGGAGTAGCCAGATGGGGATTGGCCTCTTACTCCCAGGTTACAAGCAACAGGACAAGGAAAAATGTCCTCAAGCTGTGCCAGGGGAGGTTTAGGTTGGACATCAGAAAAAGATTCTTCACTGAAAAAGTGATTAAGCATTGGAATGAGCTGCCCAGGGAAATGGTGGCACCACCATCCCTGGAAGCTGGATGTGGCACTTGGTGCTATGGTTTAGTTGATGTAGTGGTGTTCCACCAAAGGTTGGACTCGGTCTTGGAGTTCTTTTCCAGCCTGAATGACTCTATGATTCTATGACTGGTTTGTAATCAGTTATGGGAGGAAGCAGGCTTGTGCCTGAGCAGATTGCTTGCTGTGTTGAGATGACCACCTTGGTCGCCAGGGAGGGGGGAACAGAGGTGAATGCCATTTATCCCTGCTGTAGCAGGCAGGGCTTTTACCACAATAGCCCGCACTATCCTCAGTAGCCAGACTGGTGAGATGTGGTTAGAGGGTCATTTCTGGGGCTGCTACAGTTTAATGCTTCTACCAGTGAGCTGGGTAAGGGGACAGAGCACACCCATGACAAATTCCTGATGGCACTTTGGCAGGTGTCAATTCTTACAGGCAGGGGTGGTCCTGACCCAATGCCCCACGCCATTGGTGACAGCCTAGTCAAAGCCCCAAACAAATCACAGCTGTGGATGTCCTGTAGGTCCTGCTGGGTGCTGCTGCTGGCCCTGCAGAGGGGCAGGGTGCTGGAGGCAATGTGCAGTGGGAAAACCCAGCCCAGAAAGAGAGTAAAAAAGCATTGGGATTGTTTCCCTAAACCCAGATATAATAAGCAGAGCTTGATGAAATGTACTGGGTGAGTGCATTTTGTATGCGGCTGTTTCTATGGGAGTAATTTTTTTCGTTTTGCTTTTAATTAGCCAGGCTTAAATTAGCAGCATCTACTGTTGATATTCCTCCTTGAACAGCTACAACACTTTCAATCAGGAGACTTATTAATATGCAAAAAAGTGGTTTGTTTTGATTTCAGTCTGGAAGGGTTTTTTCCCCCCCGCCCAAGTTTCCATTTCAGTATCTTCTGTTCTAAATGAAGGTGAAATTGCTGTGGCCATGTAAGAGAACTTGGGTTATCTGGGGAAAGAGGAAAGACTTGATGGAGAGTTTCAGAAACTCCCACGTGGGCTGGTATTTGTTCTGCTGTATTTTACTATGCTGAAACAACACCTTGCTGAGGGATAGCAGGAGACTCACCCAGGCTGCTGTGCTCCCTTACAGGGTAATTAAAATGAACACCATACAAATATGTTTTGCTTCCCAAAGGTACTGGGACTCTTCTCAGCTATCTCCTCCACTTCCAACCTACAGTTTTTTCACTCCATAGTTCCTGAATCGCTTCACGGGCATGTTTGCATCACCATGTTTATACTGCAGATGACTGATACTGACCTGCACATAAAAAGACAACCCAGCAAGCCTCTCAGATGGCGGACGGCTTCATTGGGTCTTGCTAAGAATGTCAGGTCCAAGCACCATTTCCTTGCTGTGAGTTTTTGGGGCTGATGTGGCAGCAAATGTAATTTGTTTATTTCTCTAATCTGGAAGTCTTTGAGGAGATGAAGGCATCAAGAGTGAAACTGGGCCAAAACACTGAAGCAGGTGGTCGAGAGGCAGTTTTGGGCTGTAGAGCGTCATAGGTCTTCTCCCCACCTTGCAGTGGTGGGATCTGGTCAGCCTCTCTATAGGCTCTGTCCTGTCTGTAGCACACTCTTTAAAGACCACGGGGTCTTAAATCCATTTCTGTGAGACACCCAGATGGGGATGGTCTGGGCTTTTTATTATTACTTTTGTGAGTGTTTATAAAACCCTGCTGTGGGTCATAACCCTGCTGTGTTGTGTGCGATGCCTATACACAGAAAGCTGGGGAAATGCTGAAAGGAAATGTGAAAGGGGACAAATTTCTTGGCCTTTTAAGCTCCCTTGGCACAGCAGGAGTGACAGAAGGAGAGCCGTGCCTGCCCACCCTGCTCCCTTGTGGAGGAGACTTGGGGCATCCAAACCCTTGCCACTGCACTGCAGGGCAAGGTCAGCGTGGGCAAAAGTTTTGCTCTCTGCCTTAATGCTTATTTTTGTCAGAAAAATGTCATTTAGAAATGATTTGGATTTTTATTTTCCTCTAAGAAAATCCCAGAGTCTGTCACTGTTAATCTGGGTTATATTCAATAACAGAGTATCTGGCTTTTTCTATCAAACTGTTTCCAAATATGGATTTTTCCTTCTATAAACATATGGGGAAAAGTACTTTTTTTTTCCCTTGATCAAATGTAGCTATGAGACTTGGTGGACATCAGTCATGTGCTTAAATTCAAAGATGATTCTTCAGATGCAGAGTCAGATTTGTCTTGGGCTTGAACCAAACAGATTGTGAAAAGCAGTGATTTACACAGTGCAAATCATCCGGTCTGGCACTATTTGCCTTAGGCTGGTTGTGTAATTACAAGTGTTGAGTAACAGAACGTTGCCTGATGTTCGTACCCCCTCCCCAGCCAGGTACACCTCCCAGCTGGAGATGTGGGGACAAGAACTCAAGGAGAGAAAAGAGGTTACCCCATAACAGAGTCAGCAGAGGACCTCAGTGCAGGGTGAAGTCCTCGGGCTCCCCTTCAGCTGGGGGCCTGCCTGCGAGGCCACGAGCACGACGGAGAAACAGCCACTGAAATGGGGTTTTGAGTAACCTGGGGACAGAACTGATGGGACAGACTGATGGACTGATGGACAGAAGGAGAGGCTGTGGGTGCAGCGAGTAGAAAATGTGCCAGGGTGCTACAAGCCCTGGCTCCTGTCTGTGCCCAGAGACCATTTAATATTCAAAAAAGCCTGTGAAGAAAGGGACTTGGGACTGCCAAAATGTTGCCTTCAAAAGGAAGAGTTTGTGATTGAGAGGCATAACAGCAATGCCTCTAAGTGACATTTGCTTTGGAGGATTGGAAGGACACACTTTCGATATGTTTTCAGTGCGCCTTTCTTCAACTGCAATTCCTCCTGACTCCAGGGAATTGGAACTCTGTGTGTCCCTGGAAATTAAAACAAAAACTGGCTTCAGTGGTATTTCCTGAAATGCGTTTTCATCTCACTGAGTCTGTCCTAACAGCAGCCCCAAAGCATCCAAGATTTCATTTTCATCTAGTAGTGATCAAAAACAACATCAGCAAGGAATAAATAGACAAAGCCATGCTGCAGGGATATTAATTCACATGACAAGGCAGAGCAGTTTGCTTTATTAAAAAAGAAAGCTCGTGTGAGGGTTTTCTTGGTCACTGAGTATTTCAGTCACTATAAACATCTGTATTTTGCAATCTGGTATTTTTCGGGGTCTTGTCTTGGAGAGAATAAATCTTCAGCTTCTTGTGAATGAAGCTGCAGCTCTGGTGAAGGTGTCTGAATTTGTGATGTGCCTGGGACACAGGCAGGTAGGGACAGGGGCTGAGGGGGAAGCTCAGCTTCATGATGATGGAGGCATCAGTGTTAATGGTATTTGGCCATTGGGAATCTGCTTGCTCATCCAGGCAGCGACGTGGGGGCTTTTTGGTGAATGTCTCCCTTTCCCCCAGCAAAAATACAACTCTTGTGTTTATATAAAGGAAAAAACCGACCCCAACCCCGTGGGTTATCTTTTTCATGGGTTAAAACAAGCCGACTCCAGTCAAAGCTGCCCAGGACCAAACCACCCATGCAGTCCAGAGTGTGGAAGCCTCACTCTGGCTGCCCTGGCCCTGGGGCACACATCACCTCCCACACAGGCAGCTGCCTGCATGCTCACTGCTGCATTGCTGTGGGCAGAGAGGGTTTCTGCGTTTCTTTTTCCTGACAGCAGACATTTCTCCCCCATGACAGGATGAGTGATGCTGTTCCCTCTGCATGTGCTGTTGGGAGCAGTCACCAGCTCCGCTTCCCTTACCTTGTCATTAAGCAGCAGAGACATTGCCATTTTGAATTCAAGGCTTGAAGACAGTACAATTTTAATTCGAGTGATAAAACTAGAAGGGCTCTTACAGCAACTCAGCTTCCAGAATGCGATTCAATACATTTGGGTTTAGACTGGCAGAAAGTGGGAAGAGATCAAACCCCATTCCTGGAGGAAAAGAGCTGCTGCTTCTCACCACTTACCACACACTGCAGCTGACATGGGAGATGCTGTCATTGTGTGATGGGTCTCTCTGGAGGTCCCCACAGTCAAACAACAAGAAGTTTATTTAGAACAATAAAATAGTAAACTAGACATGTTGAAATCCAGCAAAGGGAGAGGTTACGGAGTGCAGGACTACTTTCCCTGGTAACACCCTGTGGATGTGCAGCGGTTCCCCAGGCATTTGGGGATTTTTAATCTCCAAGAGTCTTCCGCAACATATCTCCAGAGATGGGGTATGTGCTGGCCCACATGGCTGTTACTGTGGAAACCATTATTCTAACATAGTAAACCCCTTTAAAAGGCTTAAACCTTTTGCCATTCATCAAGGAATAGGACTGTCAGGTGTATGGGGATAGCGGCACCTTTTCCAGAAGACTGTCCTGCTCCATGTCAGCTGAGGCTGGTGGGCACCTACAAAAACGAGCACAAAGCTCTGCCTCCTCAGACCTCCACCAAATCTTGCATCTGCAGTGGTGAGATTCAGCTGGAGCTTTGGAAATGAAACACAACTTGCAGAGTTAGCAGCTGCTTCAGTCCACAGCTGCTATTCACATGGAGAAACTTCTGGCTTTCCTGGAGAGCCCAGGGACACATGCTACCACAGCTACACATCCCCAGTGGCAGAGAGACCAAGGTAAATAGAGTTCAGGGCATGAGACCCCTAAGCAAAGGAAGGAATTTAGGGTTTAGTAATCTTAATAACCACTTCACTAAAGGTGTATGGTGGGCAATGCATTGCGATGTTGAGTTTTTCACATATGCCAGAGTTCTCTAAAATTGAGCTTTTCCTCCCAAACTGCCAAAATTTTTAGCTGAATTGTGGAGATGCCATACACTCAAAGTACTAATACAGACCTCAGACATCTTCCCAGCTCTGCTTTTTTAGTGCTATTCCAGACCAGGAATGAACCAGACCATCCCAAGCCCCTGCCCCAGACTCTGCAGATAGAGCAGCAGCAGGGACAAAGCTGCAGTGGCACAGGGGTGGGCACTTGGTGCCACCCTCCCTCCTGACATGCAGATCTTGTCCCTGTGAGTAGAGGAGTTTTCCTGGCATGAAGTCAGTATTAAAGTGCAGCTGGCTGGATTGCTTTGCACATCTTTTTCGAAATGGCCTCTGACAGCAAGAGCTGCATGCATTAAGCTTGCATGCGTGGGCGGCGCTTTCCTGCTAATGCATAGTTGGTGAACTAGGTCTAATCAAATGCAACATAAAAATTCATTCATTGAGACACAGGTAAGTAGTCTTGTTAAGGAAGGAGGCAACTGTCTGTCAAAGAAGGATCATAATTTTTGGCATTTCCCATATACATAAAGACAAGGAGTATGACACAGCAAAGTCTCTGCTGCTTTGGCTTTTAGGTAGAGAGAATCTCCTTAGAGGATAGGTTATAAAACTTCTCTGAGTAGTTTATGTGATCTTCAGAGACTGCTTGCTCCCTTCTGTTGTTTACATCAACCTTTGAGTTAAAGTCATTTAGCCTTGGTTATTTAGCCTAGTGATTTTTATGCTCTTTGTGGTGCCACTTCACTGCACAACGGGGATGTTTTGGCCCCTTTTATGTGCACATTTGAGGCCTGACTATATGCTGTGAGAACTCTTGATTTTTCTAAAAATACCTATCTAATATACCTAATATGCTGTGTTTAAAACAGTAGCTCTGAACAAGCCTCTCTTCCTACTCTTTAGTGTCACCTCTTGCTCACCATGTTAAGATGCCTGAAGACTTTTTCTGTATTTTCTCCCTCCTGTTGTGAAGCTTTTATAGCACTGAAATAAAACCTGACTCAGGTTTGTGGGTACCAAAATTCAGGCCCACCTACTGTTTGGTTTGCAGTGCTGCCTGAAATATCATCTTAATTTCACATTAGTTGCTTGCCAAAGAGAAAGCCCAATTAAAGAGACGAAGAGGAAATCTGTTAATGGCACTTTTCATGAGGAACACCACAGTAACAAAGCAGCATGCATGCGAACACAGAAAGTGAGAGATGCTGAGCCCTACTGTGCCTGTCAGCTTGGCTGTTGTATGCACGGAAAAAGAGAACAAAATTTACAAGGCTGCTACTCTCTGAAAGTGGCACGTGAGTGACGCTGTCCAGTGGCGTGCCCTCGGGCGGTGGGGACGCAGTGTCCCTCCTGCAGGTGTCCCCGGGAGGGAAGCGCCTCAGCAGGGTAAAATGCGAAAGGTGCGCTCGCTGGCTGGCTCCTTGTCATAAGAGGCACATCCAGACAAGCCTGATGTGCTGGCTGGGGCCCCCCGGAGCAACAAAGTTGAGAGGGACCTTCTGTGTGGGTTCCAGCAGGTTTACTCACTACAGTGTCCAGTGACAAAAGGTGGGGTACCACACCTTGCAGGGAATTTTGTACCGGGATAAAATAGGCTGGAGAAAAGGGGAATAACCAATAGAGTACAATTGAAGGGGAGGATACAACTTAACATCAACCTGTAGGGAGAACAGGGAGGCGGGAGTTATGACTAGGAGCCAATAGGGAACCAAACAGCACAGAACTTTCTGGACCCGGGGGATGCAGCTTGGACTCCGGTACCGCCCAGTGGGATGCAGCTTATACCTCAGTGCCGCCCCCTGACTCACTATCCTGGGCAGGGAAATCCACCCACTGGATGGTGAGGGCTTGATGGGCACTTGATTGTCACAGCTCAGAAGTGGGCTGGGCCACTGCAACTGGGGAACTGCTGGTGAGCCCAGGAAAGAAACACAAAATCCATTCAAAACAATTGAAGAACAGTCTGGATATGCAGAGAAAATAAAACCATCACATTCAAATTTCAAAACGTTCAAGGGTGAAATTAAATATTATTTGCTTAGATATAAGAACCACTTTTGGAATAATAACCCCATTAAAAAAAAAAATCTCACAAGAGACTACAGCCCAGCATTTCAGGTTTGATAGACTTTGCTCTCCCCCCATCCCCGGCATTGCTGAGCACAGTGTTTTATTAGGGCTTTAAAAAGAGGCCTTTCAACAATTCTAATGGGGTATTTTTGCAGGGTAAACTTCCACTTTTTTAAACGGTAATACACAAGTAGGAGAAAGGATCTGTAAAGCACCAGAAAACTCCCCAAGTGTACCCAAAGACTGCAAGGATCTCTCTTTTGGGGAGCTGTCCAGAAACCTGGTGAGCACCTATTTTTCCATCTCAGCAGCCAAGACTGAGGTTGACATGAACTGTAGGTGCTTATTAAGACTAACACTCACACAAATTTAAAACCTATATTGAACTCTTTATTTTGTGCATTCACCTTTTGCTGCAGCACGTGCCAGCTGCTGAAGGGAGCAAACAGAAATTAGTTCCATCATCTGAAGCTGACAGTCAGCTATTCAACCTGCAATCCACCTCATGAGATGACACGATCAGGCTTCCTAATGACAAGCAGGACTGCTTGATTGTCAGTAGCAGTGCTACATTACGGCCTGCATTAATTTGCTAGGAAATCGCTTTAGAAGAGCATAAAGGGTGATGTATTCAAGTTAGAGTTAGAGTACAATAAATGCCCCAAAGGTACCTCTGAAGTGGGATGTTCCCATGAAATTCTTTAACAAAGGGAGCTGAAAATGACCTGTCTCCACATATCACACTTGGAGAAGTATGGAGGTAGTCTATCAGGTCACCTGGCAGCGGATATTAAGCATTAACGTATTTCAAATGTTATGTGTATTTACTGACAGAAACTGAATAGGTCAAACAGGTTTCTGGCTCACAATAAAAGATGAAATAGTGTTTAGTTCCATATATGAATAGCTGCTCATGTAAATTGGTGTGCGTGCATGCAAGGGTTGTTGGGACTATTTCCTTGATCCCTCCTGTTTCTAAAGAATTTTATGCATTGCCCCATGAAACAAACTCTGTAGAGAAAAGTTTCAAGCTTTGCAAGAAGGCTACAATAAACAATAAGAGTACCACACAGAGCACACAGTTTGTGTTAGCAGAGAACAAGTTTAATGAAACAGTGTTCTTGCATGTTGGATTCACAAATTCATAGTGCATGAATGAGAAACACTATCTAGCTTTTCCTCTCATCAATGACAAAAAGCCAGTGCTTGCCTGCATCCACAGGCTGGCCTCTTAATGTAGGAATGGGCCTTCCATACCCCTCTTACATTGTTCATGGTATTTGACTATTTGCTATAAGAGGAATTCAGGGCTACTTGTGAAGTCCACCTGATCAGAAAGATCAGGATGTGTCCAATGTAACTGCTACTGTCACTTTTCATTTGCATTTCCAGGCTGTCCCATACTATTTCAGATCTTGTGCATATCCTGACTCTCCCCTGCATCTATCTCCCTGCCAGCAATAATACATCCAGGATGAAATTTAAATAATTTTCATGACCATGTTCAGTCAGATGAGTTAGGATAATGTAGGAAATTTTTATAAAAGCCTTCACTGGCTCTGTGTTACCTGAATCGTTTCTCTCTGCACTTCTCCACTCTTTGCTTTAGACATATCTAGTGGTATATATCAAACAAGGGAACAGCCAGACACACCTGAGAGCACAGAGCCATCTTGAGGGGTGGGAAGAAGGGAAAAACTCACCAGAGAAAACCGCATCCTGAGACCAAGAGCACGTGCCCGCTTTCTGAGATCAAAACTGAACAGCATTTCAGTTTGGTTTAAGGGATTGTATATGACGGCCATCAGCTGTGTGCCGACCTCCATGTGCATGACCCAGTTTTGGATGAGTTCTTCTGTAACCCACTCCTCAAACTAACATCACACTGGTGTTGTGGTACAAAGGAGGAGGCAGACAAGAGCCTGTATTTCAGATCTGAAATGCATGGCACATGTTAGAGGGTCACTTGGTTTGAGTGTGCCTTGCTATCGCTCTACATCTAGGAATTTATGAGGCACTGCTTTAGCAATGTCTTCTCTATTTTAAGGACTGCAGCTGTTGGTACCACTTCTGGATGACCCCACCGTTTATTTTTTCATTCATCACAACACACCTAGGGTTGTGGTATGGTTTAGTATCAAACCAAGGAGTCCAACTTTTTCCTGGTATGTACAGGACCTTTTACAGAGAATATGCAGTTGGGTGTTGAGACAGGGAAGGGATCAGAACAAGGCACAGACAAGGACCACAGATGCGACTGTCAGGGAGAACCACACATGGAGCATGCAGAGGTGGTATTTTTACTGTTTGCCACAGCTTAATGAAAGCTACCTGTTCCTTAACGTTCCTATGGCATGTGAACGGGCAGTGACCATACTGCTGGCAGTGCTGCCCTGTGCCTGCTGAAGCTCTGCACTGCACAGCGACGCAGGGTTTCGGGGCCAGACCCACAGAGATATTTAGGGGCCTAACTTCTATTTCAGACTTCAGTGGGAGGCTGGTGCCTAAATAGGAGTTGAGCACCTGATTACCTTTGCAGGTCTGGGCTTGCATGGAAGCAGCCAGGAGGTGCTCCACGTCCCCTGCCTGCCCACAGGAAACGCTGCTCCTCTCCAGCTGGCAGTCGAACCGTGGTGCGGTGCGACCCTGGTGTTGTGAAGTAGCCGTTCTCTGACTGGTGACGGCCTGATTCACAACACCAGCTGCTGCACGGCACCTGAGGGGGTGCCTGGCCAGGCTCCCTGCTCCTGGGCTCCTCTGCGCTCTGTCCTTCTCCTCTGCAGTCCATCTTCCACACCATCGAGCGCTGGAAAGCAAAGTGACAGGGTTAGATCCATCGATCCCACGAGTTTTATTCCCCTGTCTGTTTGAAATACAAACGTGTGAAGGGTGTATGCCTCCAAAAAAAAAAAAAAAAAGGCAATAGAAGTGGAAAACTGGCTTGGCACTCAAGATCTAAGGCTTTACAGAGGTGGCCATTGCAGTGCAATGCTGCAAACGAGTACAGCCTCACTCCTGCGACTCACTCCCTGCACTCGTCTCATGAGAGCTGGAGGCTGGCAAGCAGGGGAAGCAACCTAGAAAGTCAGCCAAGCCCTCAGAGACATGGGAGAAGCAGGCTGCTTTTTCACAGATCCCAGGATGTTGTCAAAAGGAGAGCAGTGCCCGAGGGACCGCTTGGCTTCCCAAGTGCACCACAGTCATGAACCTTCATGCCCGCACCCTGTCTGCCCCTCTGAGGTAGGTGAGACACCAGCACACGTGTGGTCCATTCCCAGAAGCTGCCCAGCACGCTGGCATTCAGGGAGGTGCTCCCCACCCCACAAACGTCGGAGCTTGCAGGCCCTTCATTCCCCTCCAAGGTACCCATCCCTCAGGAGCTCTCAGAAGCTGAGGAACACAACCTGCTGCTGACCAGGAAAAACAAGCTTCTTGTAACATCTCAAGGGGAGTTATGCATTCTGGGACTCAAGGGAAAAAGAAATCGCCCTCTCCTGTGCAGGACTGACACTGGTGAGCACGCCAACCATCACAGCATGTACACAGTGTGTTTCTCGAGCAGCACAAGGGCTGCAATGCTGCAATACTACAGGAATGGTCTTGGGGAGGGCACAGCTGCAGGTGGTCCTGCAGCTTTTCAAGCAGATAAAAAGAGGTGGAAACAGATATGTGGTTCTTCCTGATTCCCCTCAAAATGCTGCACTGGTGGTACAATGACTCACTTGTCATGGTTGCGTCATTCTTAAGGGGTTACCTACAACTCCTTATTGGGTTAACTAATCTAGGCACTTGTGAAAAATAAGCAAATAATAAACTTGATCTTGTGTGTTAGAGACCTTCCTCAGCAACCAAAATCCAGAAGAAGGCAGAGTTTCTGAGTTAGTTCAGGACTATCCCTGGGATGAGGACTCATTGAGGGAGTCCTTAAGCACACTGGATAGAAAGAAAGTGATATGCAGCCTAGCACACCTCCAGGGAGAACTGCTGGTTTTTAATAGCTCTCCTGAAATGGGCTAGATTTGGAGGCATAGGAAGCATCCCTCCCCCTCCATGCCCACTGCCCAATTTAATCCATGGGAAACTTCAGGCCTCATCTTTCCCCTGCAGAGAAGGGACACGTGTATAGTCCCTGGGCAGAGAAGTGAGTAACATAGGCACTAGCAGAAAATATTCCAGAGAGACAGGTTATGCAGTCTAGTTGCTGTAGGAAATGGAGCTAAATTTCTTGACACTTGTGCTTGTGTGCACACCTGTAAAGTCCCAGTCATGTTGTACTAACAGGGCTTTTATTTAAAGAGCAGTTTCCAAAATTTTAACATGTTGAAACATACAAAAAAAAAGATTATTTATATTTTATGTGTATCTATTATTCCCATCAGCCTTCAACTCTGAAAGGAAAAACCAGGAAGCTGAACTTGTGTTGTGGCTGGTGCTGATCAATGATGACATGCTAATGCTGGATGAAGGGGAATCATCTCTCCAGAGGAGATCTTTCACTGTCTGTGGTGGCACTGAGCACACTTGATGAACCACATTGTGTCACACACAGAGCAATGCCAAATACTTTTATTACATTCTCTGTTCCCTGGGAACACTAAAGTCTGCTGCTAGTACTGTGGGTGGGAAAAGGGAAAGCAAATGATATGAGTCTTTTTCAAGGTTGTTGAAATCCTTCTGAATCCTTTAATACAATCTGTGCTGAAGCATATCAGATTACTTCAAAAAAGCACACTACCATATATGCATTGCTTGTAGTCTGGAAGAAGCAAATTTAAAGGTTTTTTCAAGTTAAAAACCAGAATTATATGTTGTACAAATGAGAAATAAACACTTAATCTACTTTCTCTCCCCTTAACACACCAGAGACGCAGGTTGGTTTTCTGCTTCTTTACCCCCTTGGTCAAATAGCCCAATGTAGTCTTAGTGTACATCTAAGCTTTTCTAAAATTAATATTTTCCCACTTTTACTTAGTATGATTTTATTTAGTCATCTACTGGCAATAGCATTCGTGTTCTTTGGCACTACATGATCTGAAAGTTTTTTTACAATTTCAGCTAGATTTGCAGGTAGGGAGGTGTAGAATCTCCTGAACAGCTGAGTAACACACAGGGAGGGAATGGCATTCCCCCGTGGCTGGCTGGGTCCAGAAGCCCTGAGGAAAACCACCAAGCCCAAATATTTACTTTAGGATAACACTAGTGCATTAGGAGAAGAAAGTCATCTCCTATAAATAGGAAAATAAACTTCTCAGTTTGGGAGGAAAAAAATCCACCAACGCAGACCCACCCAGTAACACAGATAATCCTGCCTAGGAATTAGCATTTGTGTGTGTGTGTATACATATATACACACATATATATATATATATATTTAGAAAGAGGAAAGAGTAATAATAAGCCATGCCAACAAGCTGGTTTTTGTACACTGAGTTGCAGGGGGTGAGCAGGACTTGGGCATGGGGTCAGCACTAGACTCGGGGCATTAACTGCAACCCCACCCTGAAAGGTTATTATTGCCCTTAATATCCCATGCAAATAGATTTTCTTGCTTTGGTCACAGCAGTCTATTAATTCATCCCTCTTGTCTGGTACATCTTTATCCTCTGCAGGTTAATCCTGCCAAATTCCCTTGCTGTAGTACATGTCACACAGCATATAATATCCAACAATGCAATTTTGCTAATCCTGTTTTATCAGCTTTGTTGCCTTGTCTGGTCAATCCAATAGCGAAAAACTGCACATAAGGTTTTTTGCCAAGATCTCCCTCTCTTTTGCCCCTCCACCCCCTCCCTTTTGTGTGGTTTCAATTAAATAGTTTGAGAGCAGAACATAGCATTTGGATATCTGCCAATGTCCTTCAGAAGCAGAATGTCAAGGCACTTAATTATATAGGTCTCCCAATTCTTTCAGGCGCCCCACCTACCCAGTCAGCTGAATTTACTAAATGCAAGTGTAAAAAATCAGCTCAAATCTCCTTTTAAAACACTCCCCATGCATTAAGGACTTGAAGATGGCTGAATAGCGACATATTTATCGCCCATTATCTTACTAAAAGATTAAACAAATGAGTAAAGACTGTCTCATTAACAGTTCTTTGTTGTCTTGTTTACTGTTTAGTGGACTCATTAACATTAATTATTAGAAGAGGAACATCAATTATTGCAATAACCTTTGTCAAGCCAAGCAAACTGACTGCTAAACAGCAAACAGATCCTCATTTACCAGGCAGGATTTGCGTGGACAGAAAGAAGAAAAAGGAAAGAACCCCATAAAATACTCAGCAGCACTCTAAAGCAGGAGCGATCCAGTGTCGCTTGTTAAGTCTGGCTTCAGCGGCACGTCCTGCTCAAGACCTCTAGACGGAGAATAAAAGGGTGAGTAAATTCTGAGGTTAACTCCACAAGACTTGCTTACCCAGCTCTAAGTGGCGAGATGTGAACAAAGGAATCCCTACTTCCTCTGGCGCTTGCCAGGCTGTATTTATTACACTAATTATTTTAACGCAGGGAACAGCCCTTTCTCTCCCTCGTCATCAGCGCAGTGCATATGCTTGTATAAATATAACGCAGACTGCAGCATCGATTTCAGGATTCTCCATCAACACGCTGCTAGAGCTGACTGCTTCACTGCCTCAGGTGAAGGGCATTCTTACAAGATAGTATGGCTCAGGCTTTTTCCTCCTCCCTTTCCCTCTTCCTCTGATTTCTTTTTCCTTTTGAGAAAACCAATCCCAGGTGGAGATCTCCTGCCCTGCCCGAGCAGAGATTCGATGTTGTAGCAGTATTTTAAAGACACCATATATTTCAGCAGCTCTGGCAGGAGTTAACTACCGGCAGTAGCACATCCATTATTTAAAATACTGTGAGGAAGAAAGCTGAGTCATACTAAGCTGGATCTGTCACCTCTGACACGGCTTCTCAGCCTAAATACAAGTGCTAGCCTGTGCCCAAGAACAGAACGAACCTTTGCAGAAGAACCGTGAGCCAAATCCAGAAGTTTAAGATTATATTTATATACAAATAGAAACAAGGGCAGCAAAGTGCTGCACTTTCTGCAGATGCTTCCGCAGCTCCACGCAGTGAGCGAATGCGCAGGTCTCTCCTTACACCAGCCAGGTTTTAGAGAACAAACCCTTGCCATTTCTGAGCAGCTGCCCTGTGACGGCCGCCCCATGCTCGGCATTGCCAGGAGCCTTCCTCCTCACCCCCGGCCCCAGCAGCGAGGTCCACCAACACCTTCCCCTTGCTGCCCCTTGAAGTACATCGACTGTGTCTGGATCTTCTCACTAATTAAAATCTGAAACAATTAAGCTGTTTGCTAAATGAACGATTCTGGCCCTACAGCCTCCTGGCCAGAGAGAGAGGTCCGCAGAGACAGCGTAGCCTGTTACCTCGGCATGAATTTGTGCTGACAGGACAGTCCATCCGTCTTCACATCTTTGGACAGCTGTGCTTACCTAGCAGAATGTAAACATCTCTGAACTTTGCTTACTGGATAAAAGGAAGCATTAGTTTCCTATTGCATTTCCTCCTACAAGATCAATCATACACACATGGGCCAGACACAGCATCCCTGTGTTTGTAATTAATCTCATAAAGGAAGAACATCTCTTCTCAATCGATTGCTATATTTGTATGCAGCCTTCCCGCAAGGGAGGGAGTAGAAGAAAATAAAAGCCAGTAGCAGAATAATAATCAGCTGATTTCTTCATAAAGGCTGGTATGTGCTATATATGCACAGAAAGCTGCTTTTTTAGGTGAGCTGATTCTCTGCTGGAAAAATCACCTTGTAATCAATGTCGATCATTAACACTGAGGACTGCAGTATTGCCTTTGGATGTCCTGATAGCAGGAGTCTGTTTGATCATGACAAAATTCAAAAGGATTTTCTGGCTTTTTTTTTCTGATGTTTTCACCAAAACAATACACCTGTACTTCAAAATAAGTCTTCCAGATGCTTCATTGTCTCTCGCTAAGTGTCATTGATTGCAGACAACCAAACTGAACACCACACAGTCTCTGTGTTCACTGCCTGGTTTGCTCATAGGAGACTCCTCCTCACCAACACGTCTGGTCACAAAGGACGTCTCGTTCACATTTTCCTTACTGTGTGAGGGGATGTTTAAAATCCAGACTAAGGAAATATTTATTAAAAAACCAGCAAACATCCCCACAGCACAACCTGCTAGATCATCCACTTCATGAAGAATTTCCTGCCCTCTCGGAGAAAGAGGTGTGTGCAAAGTTACTGCTCTTCTGATGCCGACTAAGACTCAATTAGTGGGCAGAGGGAATCAAATGCACAGTGTTTAAAAAACAAAAAAGGGAAAGTAAGTGCTTTTCATCAGTTCCAAGAACCCAGGCCTGCATCTTTCTACTGTTTCAGATCTGTCTGTTTCATTGCACAAAGTGCACTGAGCTCACTGACATTTACACTGGGCCAGAATATTCTTTATAATGAGAAAATAAATAGTCTCCGAGACATGTTCAGATGAAATGTACACTTCTGATAAGCACCATACTAGTCTAGGGTGCCGCTGCCCATTTTGATTTAAAGGAATAATAAGAAGATTTGCTTGCTCAATGCAATATTGAGACAAGTCAGCACCCTCTTCCCCATTAGGCAAACAGCAGCAGGACAAGACTGCTACCATTCATGACAGAGCTCGCTCTGTGGTACCTCACACAAGCTGCTTTAGAGGGTCTAATGCTTACACGATCAAATATTCAGAAATATTGAATTGTACATGTCTGAGAGGAGAAAAATATCCACATATTTTAGGAAACTGATTTACAGCAATAGAGAACAGTGTCAGTATAATAGCACTTTAAAATAAAATGCAGGTGTGGTAATTATCTCCCTGGTTGCCAACACTGCAGCCCCATCTGCAAGGCCTGTGAAGACCTGGAAGCATCCTTCTTCCCATCAGCATCCCACCATTCCATCAGGTAACAGTGCAGCCCTTGCTAAATGCTTTGCTGCAGTACAGCCTCTTTCAGGACAGAGGCTGAACATTTTTATTTTGTACTGCTCCTTTTAAATGTAAACATCTTTTATCTCCAGAAAAATGAAAGTTTTGCCTCAAAGGAAAAAGGATCTCAAATATCCACAAAATACCTAAATGTACCATTTTCTTTAAGTGGACTCAAATAATGCAGTCTTCACTTGGAGATATATATATATGATTTTCATGAAGAATTGGATGCCAGCATCCATTTTAGAATTTCTTTATCAGAAAATACATCTATGTAGTAACAAGCAGGTTTTCATCTGGGAAATCTATAGCCCGTTACCAGATTGCCTGTTCACTGCTTAAAGGAACTGCCAGCAAAACCAAGTTAGAAATCATTGCTTTGAATCCTCCCACCTCTATTCACCTGCTCCCCGCACAACAGAGGGTCAGCCCTTGGACCAGTGGTGCTGGCATCTAACCTGAAATGATGGACACTTCAGGAAGAGCGTTTGAGTGGCCAGCGCCTCGACTCTTCCTCCCTCCCAGCCGCAGCAAAGGGCATCTTGCCTCACCACCAGCAGGGAGATTTCCACAGCTGAGGTGAGGAGAGGCTTAGACACGTGTGTCACTCTTAGGATGCCTCTCCTCTGCCCCTCCTTTATCAAGAAAGTCTGGATGAGAAGTGTAAAGATGCTGTTTGCAAACACTGATCACTATAATTAGGACACTGTTCAAACATTCAGTGTTTGATAAGGTGCAAAGAAGATACAGTCCAGTCACAACTCACTGGCAATGTAAAATACAAATGTGGTCCATACTCGACTAAAGGACATGTGGTAAGCCCAGGGCTGGGTACTGAGTGTTAACCTATGCCTTCTCTGTGTGCCTGTTTAACAGGAGACTTCAGACACTTGGCTGACTTGGAAGTTTTGATGCATCGCCAGTTGCCTTGAGGCTGCAAATCTTAGAAGATCAGATTTTCCTGTGGTGTTTGACTTTGCTGCCTGAAACCCAGAGACCTGACGAGCAGATAAAACACAGGTGAGAGTAACCCACTGCAAATGATAATTCACTGCATGTTGGAAGTAAAACTTGCATAGAGCGCAAAAGGAAGGGAATTTTCCTGTTCCTGTTTCCTCCATATCCGTGTGACCATCACTGTCCTTTGCCCCTCCATGTACTGCTTTCAAGTCTGGAAGACCAGTAAATGCAAAGCATTCTTCAGGAAAAGCAGATCCCAAACTCCCTTAAATTCTATCTCCTGCTTGTTATGCTTTTTTCACAACTAGCTACCCTTCTGTTGCCAGACCTAGAGAGGTTGGAGACACACATTTCTCAAAGCCAGCAGGAAGACAATAACAATTAACAGAATTATTCAGTTCTGTTGAAGCCAGATAAAAACCATGATCTGCATAAGAATTCAAAATTATATCCCTAATGAAATGTAGTTTCTAGTCCCAGCTATTTTTTGCTAAAAAAAAAACCCCAAACAAACAACCAAACAAAACCAACCAACCAGCCAAACCCCAATCCCCCCAAAACCCTCAAAAAAATTCCCCAAACAAACAAACAAATGAAACCACTCAAAGCAACTCCTTAGGATAAGTATGCAAAAGCTTCCCTTTCCTTTGCAGAGTCACACTACAGTCTATGTTAGTGCAAGCCAGCTGCACAAAGCCATCCCCTCTTTTGTTATCAAACCAGTGAGAAAACATGAATCAAAGTGGAAGTACTTCAGAGATTTCCCATTAAAGCTGCAAACTTGACAGAGAATCACATATGGTCAGTTGTACCACAAACGCAAAGTCACAGTCCTAAATCCAGCTGGTCTCCTTCATCAGAACAGGATGAGTCTGTCTAGCAGTAGTCACTGAAAGAATGAAGCAATCTAGGATCTGGAAGATAGCAAGTTGGAAGGAGGCATGTTTGAGGATTTCGGTTTAATTAATAGCGATAGATTTTATTATCCTCTGCCTTCAATTTTCCTCTTAGTTCTTTTCATACTTGCTTTCTATTAATGAACAAAATACAATCAGGAAAACTAAGCATAAAAGAGTTTAATTAAGCATTTTTTTGGGAGGGGGCGGGGTGGAACACCCAAACAAACCAGAACAGCAAACCTGCAACAAAAAAAGCAAGACCACCGTGTATTTCAGATTCTTACTATACAATATTCATGTCTCTATGGGGGTGTGTGTTATTATGGCACTAATTTGTTTAACACAAACAAGCAGAAGTAGCTGAAGATGAAAACCTGTACCTAAAGACCTGGCTGACAAAACATACTCATATGTGCAAATAGGATGCTTGGGAATAAAGCTAAACTGGGGTTATTTACACAAATAAGAGGGTTTTTTTCCCTTCCCCAGCAGAGCTGACAATAAAAGTACCCGTCATCACCACAGCCTTCTGCAATGTTAACATTAAATTTTTCTCTGTGTTCATGTGTGCAGGCAGCTTTTGTTAGCGTTTGTCTACAAAATTATATTAGGTGTCTTTCCTTGTGCACTGGCTTGTGTGATAGCAGTTTAAGAGACAAAACCAAGCCCTGTCTTTAATATAGTGTTATCAGAGGCATCTCCCTTGGGGAGGTGTTACGGCCATCTAGCAGACACCTAGATGAGATATGTGCTTCTTCGGAGAGATATTGCTACAAAGCGTTTGAGAGGAAGAATGGATACTTAGTTAATAGATGCGCATAATTACTAATCTGCGATGCTCCTTAATGGGAGATTTTGACAGGCAGTTTTGAGAGGTATCATAAAGACGTGCAATAGTGCTGCTGAGTTTGTAACTCATTCCCCTGGAATCCTCCAAGCTTAACTTTTATTAGCTGTAGTTTATTTTTTTTCACCTTCAACGATTATTTGGAGAATCAGCCCATTGCTGCCCTTCCCTCCCTAGGAAGCACGATAGAACAGAAACGTGCATCCAGATTTCCCTCATCTGCACATGCTGGGCACAGGCACTGCATCACAACCAAGCAGGGATGGTTCTAGTGGAGGGGAACACTGCTCCTGTTATGAGAGAGGTTAATGTGAAGCAGATACTACAGAAATGGAAAGGAGTTAAGGTGGAAAATCTAGGGTGAGATGGGGTGTTAACACAGCAACACTTCTTGGGAGGCCAATCACCCTCACTCAGGCTGAAAGTCGATGGGGAACCATGTTTTGCTCTCCCTATTGGAGCTGCAAAACCATATGTACCAGTTGGGTGTGATGGAAAAGACCTGAAACTCAGAGGCAAGTGACTGGCTGCATTTCCCTGTGCCCTGCCTCTGCATCCCCGCGTGCCAGCACAACTGAGGGCAAGATTTCTGATTCTTGCTATTCCTGTCCTGGAGAGGCAGGGTGGCCTGATTCACTGCTCAGCTGGTTTTGCTCCTGTGATTTCAGGGGATGGCCTAGATGTGCTGCAAGGAATTAACCCCTCGCCCTCCTTCCTGCACATGCCATTTTGTTGTGAAATGTAGTATCGAAAGAAACCACTACGACAACATGTCTTGCTGTGAGTGAGAATGATCAGCACCAAGCACAAATAGCCCAAGCCCTGCCTGCAGACTGTTTTGAGTACTTTAAAGCAGCCTACATTTGGCTTTTGTCCCTGTCCTTCCTTTGGATTTCTACTGTACCTGGGCACCCTTGCAGGAGGTGATCATTCTTGCTAAAGTCCCCTCATTTGCCTCACTGTCCATCCAACATCAAAGCACACCAATGCTTTAAGCAAGCAACCCAGAAGCTCCCATCTTAACAGAGCTAAATGTGACTGAAAATACTCGTGAGATCACTTGTGTGACAGGTTAATGTGGACTGTTTTTGAAGGTGAAACGGAGGCGTTGGGGTCCAAGGGCAGCAAGTGGCACCCTCCCAACTGCAGTTCATGATGAAACAGGCCACCGGGTCTCTGTGGCTTTTCAGAAGCCCTGTCATGCATTGCAAACATATTTTGAAAGGTTTTATAAACAAATCCAAAGGAGGTTATTAAATTCATCATTCTGTGTGCAGAAGGCATGAAAAAATTGTTGTGAATCGGGTAAGTAAATAGAAGTCTAACAGCAAATAATAAAATGACATAAATAATACAAGAATGATGACTAGATTGCTGTGTTTTGAGTGGATTTCAGACAGATGTGAAACAGGTGGTAATTATTTGCTACAGAGTAACTGCAATTTACTTGAATTAACTGCATAATACATTTTGGCCAGAAATCCTGGTATTAATGCAATGTTTTCTGAACTTCTTTAGGGAAAAACATCAGTTGGGTATCAAGTTGCATTTCACCACGACGCTCGAATTTTTTTTATTGTCAGTAAAATGCAAACATTAAAGCAGATCTCTTAAGGTCATGCAAGCAGCCAGGCCAGCAATGAGCAGGAGCTCTAGGCAGAAAATGGACACTGGCTCCATGCAAGAGCTCCCTTCCTGTGGACTTCACTCCAAATTCCAGCACAGAGGAGCACACCGGGTCTCCTGCTGCTGTGCTCAGAAATTTCCCAGGGCAACGGGCTTGCAGGGTAACTTCTGTGGCTCTGCTTCCATCACGGGCATACCTACTGCATCGCTCCTGGTTTCAGGTGCATAAACTGATTAGAATGATGCTCCAGAGGAAACTTCCTCTTGTATTTGGCACGCAATTCCTTCAGCACACAATGATGAACAATCTTACTTTCCTTCAGACGATCCTGCCAGCTGTATTAATAAATTAGAACGCCCAAAATAAGAATAGCCATGTCTGAAACTCCACCGGCAAAAAAAAAAAGAAAAAAAAAAGAAAAAAAAGCATTAAGCAAAAAGTATTAAAACTGCCGTGCAAGGCACGTATTTGCTATATTTAGCTTTTTTACCCTACAGGATGATAATCCTAAAGTGGAAGGAAAAATGTGCTGAATCATTACATCTAAAAAAAATGTATTCTTCTTCAAGCGAAATGTACAAGGCTTGTAACACTGAATCTGAGTGCTTTCCGCCCTACATTAAAATATCTGCTGAACTGAGAGAGATTAAGGAAAACCTGAGACCTTCGCAAATGCATGCTTCAGAGGAGCGGGGAATTAAATCAGCATTCATGCACTTGGAAGTTGGTATTCAGATTGTTCTGTGAAAGGAGCACTCTATGTGTTTTGGTAGCCCAAAGCACCATGACCGCTGCAGGACACAGGCATTACACGAACACCAGATCCCAAACCGCCTACCTTGCTCAGGAATAAGGGCAGCAGGGCCAACCTCGGCGATGCTATTCACACACGTTAGAATTTAGTCCTGCAAATCCTTCATCCAGTGGCAACGCTGATAAAAATGTGGGGGAAAAAAATGCAGATCCTCGCTGTAATTTGCAAAAGTCTGGTGTATGAAACTTGTCAAACGCACAGGCAATGTGCATGAACAGAGCAAGCCTCTAAAAATGTAGACAAATGCTGAATTTTTGAAGATGTATTTTAAAACTGGAGTCCTATTTTGTCAGCTAAAACGTAATTTTACAGAAACTATTCCTACCTTGCTTGAATAAGCTATGGTACCATATGGCAATTTCCACCAATGGTGGCAATAATATCTTTTTATAAAAATAATATTCTTTTTCTGCTCAACAAGCTTTACAGATGAGTATAGGAAAAAAACACACTTGAATTAAGCAGATGCTTATGACATTCCTCCTGGCCATATAATGTGATTTATTGAGTTACACTGCAGTCTTCGGCTTTTTAACCAGATTAAGGCTGAAAAAGAAGTCAGCAACTAGAACATTTTTCCTTTTTTATTTGTATTATATTTAGTTATGTTGTATTTTTAGTTAAATAAAGTTGTGGAAGAGTACAGAAGCTACAAGACCTAATGGCCCGGATATGTAATTAATCAGATTTGAAAAGCAAGGACCATTTATCTACATAAAACAAATAGAATCTATCCTATTAAGCTAACCCATTCAAATCACAAACCTGACTGCTGCTGGTGAGAATATTTTGCTTGGCAAAGGTCCTAAAGGTTCTAAAATTATGTATGCTATTTTTATTTCCTCCTTGGATTGGATTAGTTACTAAGCAACTGAAGTGTTCAGTTCTCTTGGTTAACAGACATACTGTATTTCATAAAATTGGTTACTGTATAGGACCTAAATGCCCGTGAAGAAAAGATAGAATCATGGGTTTTGGGGACTATTTGCTTGTGAATGGTTTTGTGTTACAGACTGTCCTGGCTTACATTCTAAATGTACATTATTACTATCTGGGTTGCAAGTTTTTAAAAAGTTTCATCTGTAGGTTATATTTTTAAGAAAAGAGGAATCTCTAAGTCAGCGTCCTACTTGTCAAGGGAATTTGATCACTTTTCATTTCCTAAAGATGCCGCTAAGGAACTGGAGGTATATCATCAGTGTAATGCTCTTTGGTGCATTAAACAGAAATAGGACACAGCTTAATAAAAAGAAAAAAAAAGGTAAAAACCAGCAGAGAATATAAAGAAGATGCCCTGAAATAGCTCTCCTTCGGAGTGAGAATGGGCAAGAATTCTGGCATAGAGGCGGAATACTGGCAACATCCTTTAAAGCACATCCAAAGGTCCTATCTTTAGCTGATTTGTTGCTATCACTTGTAAGTACATATGTTCTTCCCACGGTCATACTAGGGTGGAAAAAGTACTTCAGGCCTCTCAGGACTGCGAAGCACCCTGCTTACTGATGCTGAAGCCCCATAAAAGCTCCACTGTGCACCAAGCTGTTCAGCTTCACAAACTATCTTCCTAGTGCCCCTTAAACACCGTAAAATGTGGAGCTGATGGTGGTTTAATGGTTGATCCTGGTGTTCTTGCTTGTTTATTTAACCCCAGACAAAACCTCTGGCACCTAGGAGGAGTGAAATATTAGCGTTTACATAAAGGTACTCTAAAACAGTCCTTGGGAAAATGTGTACCACCAGACACACCCTGTAACCTTTTCTGAAATTAAAGACTGTGCCTAGACAAGTCAGCCTCCTCTCTTTGAGCCAGCTGATTGCCACATTTCCACACCGATGCTGTGCTGTGTCTGTCGTTCCCAAAGGTGCTCAGAACACTCCTCAGATAGGCAGAGCCCACAGAGGCTTCTGGGTCAGACAGGAAGAGCACACACTTGTGTGCCCAGCTGCCACATCAAAGGTCTTCCTTGTTCTTTGGCAGTTTGGTCAGGTGAACTGCTTTCCTTTGCAGCCTCCAAGAAAAGAAAACCCCTGTTAAAACTGGCAAAGCATTTCTGAGCTCAGGGTGCACCAAGTACCTAACTGGGCCTGCTTAGTTGTGGTGCAGTGAGGAAAAGCCAAGCTCATGCGAAGGGGTTGCCAAGAAGGGCATCTCTTCCCTCTGCAAATCCCTAGGAAATATCTGGTGGGCAGACGGACAAAGAGAGATACTGGAGTGTGTATCAGTCCCACAGCTGCCTATGCCATCCGTTTGTTTAAGCTCATCCCCATAACTAGACTCTACTGGATGATGATAGAAGTAATTTGAACTGCTTAAAGCAGCTACTCCACAAATCATTTGCATTCACTGGGTTCCACCTGGGCCCTCACTGTACTCTCCTTCCTCTGCTTGGCTTGACAGGCAGAGCACAAAATGGGTCACTTTCTGCTCCCTCGACTATTTTATCACTAAAAAGGGAAAAGCAAAAGGTCAGTGTTCAAAGGGATTCCTTGTCCACATCTCTGTGCAACTTCAGCAATCTGGGTAATCTCAGGACCAGACCCTTCAAGATGCACACAAGACCTCTGACAAAATCACTGCCCTCATATCACAGTGCTTTCTCCTGTGTGGCTCCTTGCTGTCTCGAGGTTAATATGCACACACACATAAAAATCTACTTGTGGGTACTAAAGCTGACCCGCAGCGTGTACTGCACTATTCTGGAAAGTAGCTCAGGCAAGTCAGTGCCTTCTTTCAACTGCAGTCTATTCTTTAAGCATCACTCTTCTACAAGTTTTAAAACAACACTTAAAAAGAACCATTAGTGGTGTAGATACCACTGGACTGCAAGACAAAAAATGAACCTACCTTCTACAGCACATCTGCACTCAAACGTGCTTGCTTAAGGGCCCACAACCCTTGCACAAGCAAAGATCCTTGCCTGAAATCTGACAAATGAGCTATTTCAAAATCAAAGGGAAGGGAAGAAGAATCCATAGCTGTGATGACTCCCACCTCTGTTCTCTGGCCAGCTGCAGGGAGAGTGAAATTTCCATCATTTCTGTGGTCCCATTTAAGCCCAAGCAGGCAGAGCTTTGCCAGAGAGAGCCAACAGTACACATGCCATCAGGAGCAGTGATGCTTTTTTTCAACCAGATACCGCACCACAAGATAGGCTGCTGCATGACTCAAAATAAATGTACTTTGCGTACATTTGGGTGCAAAGCACATTTAGTTTAAATTCTAGGAACGTCTCAGCTTTTCCATCAGGAATTCCTGGGGTATCATCCTGAGTCAGCCGTGAGGAGGACAGCAGATGCAGAGGATCCTACAGGGTCGATGCTGGGGAAGATGGAGAAGGAGGGTGAGCAGTGCCTCAGCACCTACCAAACCAGTGTAGTCGTTTTAAATGATGTTTAAATACCAGTGTTGAACAGTGACATGAATGAAATGTACTGGAAAACACAAAACATTTAAAAATCAGTGGGTAGGTATGAGATGCTGATCTGCAGTTCCAGGAAAGGACAGTCAGCAGTGCTGGTAGGCACGCTATGCTGTGGGAGCACACCAGGACCCTAACACAAAGCAAAGCACAAAGCCAGTCCTTTAGTTAGCTTTTCTAGGGTCAGCTTCTCTTGCTTCACTAACCCTTTGCCTTAACGTGCAGTGGCACAGCAGTTCCACCCAGAGCATAGTGGCTAAGCAAAGCTAAAACGATTTCAGGTATAGGCACAGTTACACCCAAGAAATAATATCAGAACCAACGTTTCAACACCGGAATTGCCATTCTGCAAACTACCTGTCATACCATTTCTTATAATGCCACAAGTGCACCATAAGGAAATTATTCAGAGATCCCTTGTATCAGATGAAATCCTGCAAAATCTTGGAGCAAAGCTGCTAGGAGGTCTTCATTTTTGACATGTGCATGGTCCTCCTGACTTCAGCAGGACTGCTCACTTCCAGGTCTACTTGATCTACAGCTGAGCTTTCAAAAAACTCCTTAATATGAAGTAAAGAAATGAAGCAAGGACGTTGAACCTTACAAGGTAAGGAATTCTAATAGAAATGCCTCACCAAGCATGAACTCTTAGACCTTCAATTTATTTTCCAATACAAGCCTGTACTCCTGCAGCCTGCTCCTGTGGGGTGCAATGCACCAGTAACTCCCAGGACTTCCCTGCAGCAGGGTATTATCATCGTCTGCTTCACTTGCAGCTTGAGCTCTGACTGCCCACCAGCTGTAATACTCAAATTACACTACACAGGAGCTCAAACCACGCTCTTTCCATTTCCCAAACCACAACCATACAAGCCAGGCTGCTGATTTAAATGGGAATACTTGCAGGTTTGCAAAACCAGGTCACAGGGAGGGGAAAAAAAAATCCTGTTTTGTAATGCCTGGAGAAGGCACATGTGGGAGAGATGGGGTTTCTTTTCTAGGAAAAAAAGATGCAGGGAAACTCAAGTAAAGGAAAATGAAGCCTTGCTTCTGAATCGAGACAAACGGCTGTCTTACTGGCACAAGTAAATGAAAGGTGAAAGCTTTGTCAGGAGCTGTGCTCTGTGGAAGACAGCTAGAGAAGAAGAATTCAAGATTTCTGGGACAGGAAGAGTCACAAGAGATGAACATTGTATGATTTAATTATCCAACCGGAGGGATAAATTAAGCTTTTGACTTGGAGTTGCATATAAAGAGAGCAATTAGACTTCTCTTTAAGAAAATTAGCATACGGTTTAAGAAGGGAGTATTAGTTTAAAGTGCTAGTATGAAATTGTTACTTATATGCAATGGTAATAGATCTGTATGCTAGACAGACTGAACTAGAGGCTCTATTGTTTTATATCAGTATTCCTTTTCCAAAGCCAGAAGACCTGGAGCTGGTTTTTACTGTTAGAAGATCTGCCCCAGTCATTCCATTTTCAGTGTGGACACAGCCCCCACCAAAACTCTAGAAGTTTTCTCCATTTCCAAACCCACACTGCTGCTGTATATGTTGGATATGTATTATTCATAGATTATTAATCCCCTTAAAATAGTTCTGTGCTGTGAATCTTCTCTTGAAATGGGCTTTACATATATGCACATACACTTAGCTTGGGTTCAAGTTTTCATGACAGACTTCTGCACAACAGTAGTCTGTATGACTATTAATCCAAGGATGTGTGTGTGTGTGCGTATATCTGTATATATGCACCTTTAGTCTCCAGGCTCTGCTGGCACTGCATTAAGCAACTCCAGTGAGATGAAGCTGTTTCAAGAAAAACCCCCCAAAACATCTCCATCAAGCTTCAGATTTCCCCAGTGGGTAAATCAGTATGAGTCCTCTGACCAAAATCAAACCCTACCAATCTATGCTAGCTGGGGAACAAGCCTCAAATAATTATAAAAATACGCAGTAATATATTTGAGGTTTAAATTAAGTTATTTTCTACATCAGAATGCTATATAAGCTTTGTTTCCTACACTGCGCCGACTTGGAATACTACGCTCTCTGTTTGGAAACGTACCAAAAATTGTTGAGAGAGATTTCATCAGTACAGAGACGAGCGCTTTTGACCCCGTGTGAGATTTTGTTATGGTATCCCTATTTGAACAAGTAACAATTCTGAGGAAGTCAATGTTTGCTCTGCTATCGTATTTCTATCTAGTAGCACTTTCCGGAGCGAAGAAATTGCTCTATCATGCGTGCAGAAGCACTTGGCTCGCACATAAAAAGTCCCCGGAGGGTTAAAAAAACAACAACCCACCACTTTTTGAAACCCTATCAACATGCACACATATTGCACACCAAAGAACTGGCTAGTATAAATTTGAATGCATTTAATACCAAAGTGAGGAGCAAGACAGTAACTCTGAAGCAACAATCCATCCTTTTTGCGTACCTTACTGTCAAATAAAATGTTTAAAAGAGGATTAATTTTCCATTTATAATCTTTTACCAAGCACTTTCATGCTCAGATAATTAACTGCTCTAATGAAAAAAAAAAAAAAGGAAATAAGAAAATGTATCAGTGCAGGTTTTAGTGCATTTAAATAAGCATACATTAGTTTAATTTTCATGTTTGAAGCCCTAGGATCTCAATAGTGAAAACCTAATGTGATTTGACCTCTTTTATACAGAAAATAGGTCAATGAAAAGAAGATATAACATCTGCAGCTCTACACATTTCCCACATTCACCAAGTTTTTATTGCTAGTAGTACTGGAGGGGAAAACATCAAGAGTAAACATGCACACGAGAGGTATCACTGTGTTAGTCACCAGTTAGGAACTCCATCTTGTACATAACTTCTCACTATAACACACCACCAAAAATGACTGGGATGTACGTTTACAGTGAAAAATAGCAGCTCTGCCTTTTATAAATCAGATAGCGTGACTTACTCTGAGCTGAATTTCAGCTATGAACATAGCTGGAGAGTGTAAGAGCAGGAAGCATCGTGAGGACTGAGGCTGCTGTGGGAAAGCTTCCTTGGCTGCACGTCAGCTGCTGGGGTGCCACTGGCATTAAGCGATGCTGATGTGGTCCTCATCTGCTCCCAGGGGACTGTCCAGTCAGGAGCAAATGTGTCAGCTCTCAGGGATACACCCCAAAAGACTTGTGCCAGCAGGAACAGTCCTGTTCACCCATGCATTACACTGGTGTTCCCTCCAGAACAGACCACCCACTAATGGGCAGGAGCAGGTCTTTAGGAAAAGGAATATTGGTGCTTTTCTGTGTCTATGCTGACACTTGCTGCTTGGATAAACATGTGTTCAGGCACTTGTTTGTTTATTTTTTCCTTTATCTGTGCAAATCCTTGAAAGCGCTGCCCTTTGGGAGCAGGTTTTTGGAACAGCTGCCCAAGATGACAGGTGAATATTTATCTCTCTGTGTGGTTTAGTGTGTAACCACCCTTGTCTCCCACCCTGCAGGTCAAGTTCATATGGTCCAGGCAGCAATTCTGAGGAAGCTGTAGAGAAATGTAGGGAGCGGGCTGGGGCTGCCAGATGGCCATGTATCCATGTATCTGTCTGTCTGTCTGTCTATCTATCTATTGCCCACTCCCTGGTGCCACCCCATCACACAGGATCAACTGTGAGCTCCAGTGGGAAATTAATTCTCTCCCCTGCTTCTACTCAGGGAAGTTGCCACTCCGCATTTTAAATTTACAGCTATGCATCACCAAACGAGCCCCAGGAAAGGGGAAGATGGCCAGGCTGATGTTAAATGACTTGCTCAGTGTCAAATGGCAGCCAGCAGCAGAACTGGAAGTATAGGCCTGGGTTCCACATGGTGCAGACTGTAGCTACATTTGCTAGTTCAGGGTTTGGCATACACTCCTGAAAATGAGTGCACGGTGAGGAATACACTTGAGTATTCAATGTCTTGTGGTTTTTTCTAACACCACCACCATAGCCCATACAGAAGTCTACTCAGACTTAACTGTTTTGAAAAGGCAAAAGATCAGGTTATTGCCAGGTGAAACCAAAACTACTCCCCCACCCCTTTCTATATTCGGGACAACGGCCTGAGTATGAAGTATCATGGATATAATTTAGCAAATACAGCTTACACATATTTATTTAGTACAGAATTTTTATTATATATTGGCCCAAGCCTTTCTTTTGTATAACATTGTGGGATGCTATGGTCTTAGAGGGAGACATGTCTCCCTGGCAGTCCTCTACCTTGCAGTACGTAGGAACAGTATGCCTGAATTACTGCTAGCATGGGTGTGAAATATATTAATGCAGATTACAAAGGTTAGTTTTGGAGGTTTATAAAAACCTGTATATTCTATTGAACAATTAGTTCTGGCAGTAAGGCCTTTAATCCAATAAAACCTCATTATGTCAGTAACAGACCCCATGCAACATGCAAATCATACAGCTTTCGTGTCAACTCCCTGCCTGGTCAGTGTTAATGAGAAGGGCTGAGGGGGGATTTCCAGGAGTTTGGAGACTGCTTTGCTTCAAATACAATTTTGTTTGCTTTGCCTTTTTTTTGGCAGCAACCCTTAAAAGCCGAAGGGCCCCATGGCATCCTCAACGCCCATTGGGACCATTTGTGTGCGATGTGCGCTCCAAAGAGGTCAGAGCCAAGACCAGTGCAGTGGCCACTGGTTCTTGTTTTTATCTTGAATTTTAACACATCCAAAGCAGGACATATCTCCTTCCCTTTTGCTTTCCAGTAGGTTCCCTCTCACCCCAAGATCACTAGTCTCTCCCTTCATTGCATCAGTCTCAGCAAGGCAGAGGTAAAGACTCTGATTTGTTTCTCAGGAGCTAGGGAGAGAGAGGGAAAGAAAGAAAAACCAGGAAAAAAAGAAAGGCAAAAAAGCACCAGTTACGGAGGAATTCAGTTTTCACCACCTCTCCCCCTCATCCCCAGCTTTAAGCATCAGCTCCAGTCCATTCCACCCAGACAATAAAGTAAGTCATTTATCACTCAAGGACCTGCACAGGTTCAATACCTGATGTAAAGCAGATGATTGCTTCCATTGATTCAGATGAAATATCCCAGCAGAGCCGCAGCCGGCCGTGGCTAGAGCGCATGCACCATTTGTGATGCTTTAATAAATAAACCATTGATTATAAAATGGAGCCTGATAAATCCTGACGGGGCAGATCTGCAGCTGTACCTCTCCTCTGACTCCTATAATTAATGGCTTAGTACTGTGCTGCTGTTAAGTGAGGACCCGCTCATCTAGAAGCGATAGCACATGTTAGCAGCATTTATGCAAATGTGTGTAATTACTGCACCCGGCACAACTGACAAGGTCACTCCTTGTTTCGGCCGAGATTTTCTTGGTGGAGACCACCAGTGTTGGCTGGGATGTCTTGCCACAAGACAGACCATTTCTTCAGCTGCCTGAGAACACAATATGATGTCAGGGGACAGGAGATGAATCCCACAGCAAATGGGGAGCTGAGCCCTCAAATCAAGCAACCAACAGAAGATGCTGAATGAGAGGTGTGGGAGCTGACTGGGCTTTGGATGGTCTGCAGGCTGGGAAATCCCACTCCTGGTCACAGGTTGAAAAAAACCTTGACATAAGATGTCTCTTGACAAATTGCATCTCACAAGCCCAAAAGAGAGATCTGGACAACTGTAGACTCAGTGTCCTTCTCCTAAGGAACAAAACTACTGCCTTGTTGTGAACGGTCGTTTAAATTACTTCTTTTTCTCTTGAAAAAGTGCTGGATTTAGAAGGACACAACCGGGAAACACTCTTCCCACCACTGTGAAGCACAACCCCAGAGGTCAGCCATGACTTCAGCCACAGTCCCCAGCATTGCCAGATTTTGCCTCAATCTGCATGGGTGACATCAGGAGAGAAGTATTATGTCTCTCTGTAACTGATACATATGCTTTTCCAAGAAAGTACTTCAGTATCAAGCCAGGCTAATACATGTGCAATTAGCAGTGGAATTGCTTTACTATTTACCAACCTATTAGACTCCTCAGTCAAAGGAAGGTTCCAACTATCAGACAAGTCTCATACAATAGCTATCCATTTGCATGAGACTCATTTAATTTCACAGTATTTTAACAAGGGTGCAGCTTCCTCATGACATTCTTCTACAGTTTCAAGGCAAACCCCCAGATCCTTAAAAGGTAAATATATTGCAGAGGAGACTGGCAGAGAGAGGCAAGGAAGAAGGGATTTGTCTTAATTTTTTATTTGACTCCTTCTTCCCTGACTGGAGACAGAAATAGACACAATTAAAAAAAAAAAAGCAAACCAACAACCCAACACACACACACTAGATTTTATCATGGTAAATTCTTGTAATGTGAAGGGGTGACTTTGCCCATTTCAATTTAAATGGGAAATGAGCTTTCTTTGCAAACATTTATGTGTAGACCTACAAAACCCATTAAATAACATGGGGGGATTATGGAGTCGTGTCCACCCGAAAGTATTCATCTGAGTTAATTCTGCTTCTAAAATGAAATAAAGTGCAACAATAACTAATGGCTATTGTGTAATTCAATGTAAAGTCAGGATAAATCCTTTCTTTCATTAGACTTGGTACAGTATATGTGCTATGCATTTTTAATACCTTTAAATAATTTAGGAGAAATAGTGCAGAATAAGACTGACAGGAAATAGTTTAAGCTCCTAATTTTAGGAAGCAGCCTGTAAATTAAACTTCAGGAGGACATAACTTCTTGATTAAAGGTAAATTGTTGTTGTCACACCCAGAAAAAAAATGCAGCATTGTATCTTATTACTCTAATCAGTTACATTTGCTACTGTAATTTGGAAGAGTACCACAAAGCCAACAACCAAAGAATCACAGCCTGGGGCCTCACTGTGCTGCGTTCTGCCCAACCACTGCAGAACACACAGCAACAATCTAGAATTTGAAATCTTAACGCAAAAAATGGCTTCTTTTATAAGTATGCATCGGCTTCTGATTTTTGACAGGCAGCCACAGCAAATGCATTTCTGACTCTTTCCATTTTCTTGCTGGCTGGTTCTTAACCGCCTCTCTCCCTCCTCCCCACCTGTCACTCCTGACCCTTATTTCCTGCACGCAGTATTTCTGTCCTTCCCTTGGATCTGATGTGCCTGATAGACCGGGCATGCAGGATGCTGATTAGCGCTGTCAGCTTTAAAGTTTCCCTAACCCATTTCTCAGGTAATCTCTCACAAACGCCTATCTCCAGCCAGCACATGTGGCAGAGATGCAGTGGCTCACCTCTTATTTCAGAAACACCTGCAATAAATCAGAGAAAAGCTCTTAGCCCAGATGTTGAAAGGCAAGGGCGTAACAGCCCGGCTGAAGCTGGAACTTGAACCCAAATCCCACTGTGTCCTTGTACTCTTCCCCACAAGCTCATCGCAGTGAAGGGTGGTAGTGGATTCATGGAGGGAAAATAAAAGGCAAAGCGTAATGCGTGAGCTTATTCAGGCAAATAGCATTGCAAATGAATAACTCTACTCACACAAGCAGTCTCCATAAATCCCAAATCATGTTTGTGTTCAAATACTTCCTCCCACGGCTGCAAAATGTGTGAAGAGGCTGAGAAGGAGTCACCCATAACTACAAGGATTCACACCTCTTAAAGCCGTCCTTATTAAAAACAAACTATATTTACCCAAACAGTACACAAGCAACCTCGGCTGTCTCCCTTCCTTCAGTCAACTCACGGAGAGCTCCAGCTCCTCCAGAGCAGACCAAGAAGGATATGCTTTTTCAGCCAAGGGGGTTGAAACAGCTTCCACTTCCACTTGGGGGATTCACTGCAGAAACTACCTAGTTTAAATCACATTTTATAGCTTGTGTCACACAGACTAAATAATTTAACAGCCCCTTCTGGCTTTAAATTCTATGAGTTAGGGAAACCTACCTATTGCATCACAGGTGGTAAAGCCTTTTACCAAGAGAAGAGTAAGCTTGGCCTTGAAGAACAGGCTTTTTAAAACCAATCAACCAAAGCCCCACCTCAGCCAGTGTGTGAGAAATTTGTCATTGTGAAAGAGATGAGTTTTGGTAGAATCTCAGAGCCTGCAACTTTTGGTCAGTTTGTACTAAGCTCTAAAAGACTATAAAATAATGCTTCTTGCCATAAAGCACTATTATATTTGAAGAGGAAATTATTTATAAAGAGGAGAAGAGTATGAACTCAATTAACTCTGCTAAAAGCTAAAAATACCTAATTTAGCACAGTGTTTCAGAAACTGAACCCTAAACATGAAAAACCCAGCCATTACAAAGCATCCCGCCCTGCAGAGACCATACCAGGTTCAGCAGGAAAAAAAAGAAGGAAAGAAAAAGCTGCATGCTCAGTCCAAAGGGAACTAGAAAATTTTAAAAAGCCTAACTGCACTTAAACCCCACTTAGAGGACTTACACAGCAATTAGTTATAAATGAAGTAATGGATTTCATGGTTTCCAACTTGACAACGTCCTTAAACAATGTACATCCCTTCGAGTGATGACTCGGGTGCACAAAGATAGAGATTTAGCTGTCTGTCCTTTGCGTTTAGAATCAGTGCCCAATAAGTTATTCTCCTCCAAACTGGTGTTTGCACAGGACACCTCTCCTGAGAAGCCAGTGTCTTTGAAGGTGAAGTGCTGAGCCACAGCCTCGCACTTCACAGCCAAAACCGCAGCTCTGAAGCCTCTTGGAGTTTTCCCTCAAAGACAAGCAGCATAAGGTAGGTTTCCCACACAGAAATGGACACAAGACTTGGAGATATTATTGAGAAAAACATCTTCTGATCTTTAAGGAGCTGTGCAACGCTGGGATGCGCAGTGCTTGGTCCTGGTTAGGTCCCAAGCACAGCACTTTCAGCGTATACAGCTCTTCAAAGCACATGTATCTTGGAAAAGTTTTCTCTGCCTGCTGGCTGCTGTTCTTATAAAGAAAAAAACAACTAAACAAAGACATGGGGAAATTTCTTCTGTCCTCAGGGGAAGAAGCCACAATGTATCCCCTTTAAAAGCAAACTGCGAATGCGAAATTCAGTAAAAATTAGAACAAATAGAACAAATAGAACAAATTTCCTCCTCAGTTTTCAAACAGGAAACACACTTCTGGTTTTCTTCTGCACATGCAACACCTCTCCACCTGACATTGATCTAATATTTTGAATTTCTCAGCAGTTTCAAACCTAATTAAAAAAAAAAAAATCTACTTAGCAGAAAGAGGTTTTCCTCTTTTTTAGTGCCAGATCTTTCTACCTTGTTACTGGTTCCAGATGCAAAGTGTGCAATGCCCAGGGAAGCAGTGACAGATTTAAGAGCTAGCCCCTGATGCCTATGCAGCGTTTCAGACTAGCACTTTGGGACCAATATGACTAACTGGGAGGTTCACAGTTTTCCAGATGAACACAGAATAACAGCTTCTCCTTTCTCATCTGGACCCAGCAGCAGAAGGCATCCAACTTCTGGGGAACAGTAATGTAAGTGTTTCCAAACAGCAATAACAGATATTTCTAAACTGCTTTTCTATAAAGTCATACACTGCATAACACCAAATAAATTGAGTTTTTTTAGTCCTCACGTAAAGTGACCTTCATAACTTAAAAAAGCAGCTTTACTATCTAATAAAACGTTCCGTCACACTGAATCACCCTGTGTGTTCACGCACAGAGAAATAAAATGTGTGTGTGTGCACACGCAGCCCTATCGCGTATCCTCGTGTTTCGCCATCTGGCATCCTTCTAGGGATTAATAAAAAAAAAAAGAAAAAGAAAAAGAAAAAGGAAAATCAGGTTTAAAACGACCCATACGCACCCAGGGAACAAGAACTCTTACAGAAGGTTTTAACAACCTGCGTGGAGGTGCCACGGGACGGACAAGGCAAGCCAGCTAAGGCTGCAAGTGCATGTCAGGAGAAGAAAATGCACATTTATCAAATCAGTGGGCACAGAAAGTTACAACTATTTGTGTTTTATGTAGCATAAGTAAGCGGCAGACCAGTACGACTGATCAAAGCTTGCTCGAGTCCGGAGGAACCGAAATATGACAAATGGTAATGTGACAGAGAAATGTCAAAATAGATGAGGAATTACACATGCCAGCAACTGAACAAAAACTAGCTGAGATTAAGTCAGAGACAAAGATGAAATGCCAGATTGCCTAAAGCTAATTATCTGGGCAATTAATGGAATGCCTGCAACTCGTTTTGATTATTAAGAGCACAGTCAATCGGAGAAAGGACAAAGCTATTTGCAAGAGTCCGCGCTGATTTCCTCAGAAGAGGACGCTGGCAATGAAGTGGAAGAAATTCATACCCTGGAGATCACTAAGCCAGCTGCTAAACTATGGTACAGCCATGTCACCTGGTACCAAAATGATACCAACCCTTTCCTTGGACTGCCCCTGGTGTCAAAATTCAATGCACATCTCATTCCCAAGCTGATAATTTGACTGGCATACTAGATAAGGGAAAACATTTGTGTGTCTTTGATGCTACAAAACAAGACACATACAAGTAAGTAATTCTATGCCTTGACCTGCCAGAAATTAAAACTGAACTTCCTCCTGTTCTCCCTTAATTTTTTCATGCACCAGTTTTCAGGAAATCCATGCATTCTTCTATATTTATCAACTCAAGAGCTAAATGTGGTTCCCAGATAAATTCTTTATGTGATGACACTTTTTTAACTGGCCACAGAGCAGCCAGATGCAAATACCTACTCACTCAGCTAATATAAGGGAATATCAAGATGTTTAATAAAAATACTAATTTGCCTGTTTATTAAAAAAAAAAA